>SKCR01021140.1:0-179804 GCA_019454045.1 Zanthoxylum bungeanum
TTTGCCGCGTCGGTTGATGTATATTCGGTTGAATATAAGATGTGTTCAATCGGGTATACGAAGTCTGATATTATTGTCTTTATTTTTTATATGCATTATGTGATCGAGCGCATGGGTTTAGTAAGTTGGATTAAAGGTCCCCTATTTTGAGGGGTTAAAACCCTTTACCACGATGCTTTGCCGCGTCGGTTGATGTATATTCGGTTGAATATAAGATGTGTTCAATCGGGTATACGAAGTCCGATATTATTGTCTTTATTTTTTATATGCATTATGTGATCGAGCGCATGGGCTTAGTAAGTTGGATTAAAGGTCCCCTATTTTGAGGGGTTAAAACCCTTTACCATGATGCTTTTCCGTGCCGGTTGATGTATATTCGGTTGAATGTAAGATGTGTTCAATCGGGTATACGATGTCCGATATTGTTGTCTTTATTTTTTATATGCATGATGTGATCGAGCGCATGGGCTTAGTAAGTTGGATTAAAGGTCTCCTATTCTGAGGGGTTAAAATCATTTACCACGATGCTTTGCCACGCCGGTTGATGTATATTCGGTTGAATGTAAGATGTGTTCAATCGGGTATACGAAGTCTGATATTGTTGTCTTTATCTTTGTACGCATTGTAATGAAAAGTGCAATGGGCTTATGGTGTTGTACTAAAAGGTTCTCCATTTGGGGGAAGAAAAGCCTAAAAGGTTACCTTTACCACGATATTTGCCGCGTCTTTCTTCTATTGATTGCATCATCTATCCTTGTCTTGGCTTGATCTATTATCATTGTTGTACCCATGTCATGATAGCATTTAGGCATTATTTCTCGTGGTATATAGGATGGAAACCCGTACATAAATTTCATAGCCGATTCCGAATGGACGGTAGTACGATCTGTACTCGGGATACAATTCCATGTACCACTTGGAAAAAGGCCCACGCATGTGTTCGTGTCAATTCTAGATATCTTTTCTACATCACATCACGGCATGTCTATTTTAGCATATAGTTGTCTCTTTTTACCTTATGCATTTGTATTACCACTTTAGTTATCTATTTCCATTATGCGCTTAATTGTCTTTCCTTAATATGCATGCTTCTATGAATGTTATTTGTTTCCGCTTCTGTGTCTACCAATATGAAATTGTATGCTTTCCGTATGTCAATTTATCTTTTTGCATGAATTCAGACATAGATTATATGCCAGTGGGTTGTATGCAAATTTGGACATAGATTGTATGCAAATAGGTTGTGTGCAAATATGAAAATGTGTTATATGTAAACTTAGATATGAGCTTTGTACATATGCATGCGAACTTAGGAGTAAATTATCCTTGGAAATATGTTGCTTAGGCTTGGTTAGATTATTGCACAAATCATTTTATTACAAGTGGCATAAGGAAGGGATCATTCCGAACCCAACGGTTTGAGGTCTTCCCTTGCGAGGGGTGAGTGCGGCCTTAAATCTGTCCCGGTTCATACCGGGTGGCGACTCCATTATTTCTTTGGTTTAGTCCCCCGCGGGCTACTCCGTACTCCCAACCGGGCCACGAGCCCGGAACAGCATGCATCGCCCAATTTCTGTGTTCCCACAGTGACCAACAAATTTCACCGTCTTTGATGTATGACTTCGTATACATGGCTGGACGTATTTCACTTCCAACCAGGCATGTCGTGTCCGGAACTATAAAAATAAATAGGGTGCCCTCAGGTATTACCTTTCAAGTTTCTTTCTTGGAAGTGCGTTAAGCTGTCGCCGGAAGGATTGAACCTTGCTGTTTTCTGGTTTGTTGGTTCGCTGTTTCACTATTTCTGCTCATTATTTCACTGTTTCTACTTCGTTGTTTTTGTGCTTCTGGTTCACAGTTTTGCTGGTAGTTTCAGCTGCTGTTTTTTGGTTATTTTTGCTGCTGTTTTTGGTGAGTTAGAGGACTGTTTTGGGTTATTTTTGCTGCTGGATTTGGTGGTTGTATAAGGACTATTTTGGGGTTATTTTTACTGCTGTTTCGCGTCCAGATCTCGTTGTTTCTGGTTCACAACTGGCTGTTTCTACTTCTGATTACTGGTTTCACACGCCACTGGTCCCCTGGTTATTTTTTTGTTGTTTTTCTTGTTTTCGGTTGGTTTTGGTCCTTGGTTGTTCTCATGATGCTCTCTCTTTTTTTTTGTTGTTTTCTTCTTTTTCCACGTTGCTCTCTTCTTTTTTCGTTGCTTTGGTTTCCTTTGTCTTTTTCCTTATATTTTTTTGTTATTTGTTTTACTGCTTCTTTTCTCACGCCCATATATAGGTTTGTTTTTGTAGTTCATGTCCAAGCTTGAAAGGGAAAAAGAGAAGCCTAGGTTTTCTTGGTTTGTGTTTGCCGTGTGAGGTTGAGAGACCCTAGGGTTTGGTTTTGTTGTCTTTTTATAATGCCAAGGGATCTCCTAATCTTGGAAATAAAATCAAGCAAATTTGGGAGATATATTCTCAATTATTTGGGGAACACAATCTCAAAATTTTGGTGGGGATGGGATTTCAAATCTTATTAAATTGAGAGGTGATTTTGGGGGATTTTAACATGTGTTTTGCATGGGAAGTTTTATTTGGGAAAGTCATGGGCGTGTGGGCTTGGTGTGGTGGGTCATTGGCGTGTGGGATGGATGGTTGTATGGGCTTTGGGCTGAGGGGGTTGCATGGGTCGAGGCTATGGTTTGAAACAGCGGCTGAATGAGTGAATCTCAGGTGGGCTAGTGAGTCTGAATCCAGTGAGGTGCTAACTTTGGAGGTTTCCCTTACGGCATTCGTTTCCTGCGATTTCTGTAACTTTTCAGATAGTGCCTCCATCACGAGGCTCATCATTGGGCTTATGCAAAAATACAGTGTCTACACATGCGTCACTGCTAACATGCGCATGCCACATGTCAACTGAATGGGTTTTACAGCGGAAATCCGGTAACGCAACGGAATAGTGGAAAATCAAAATTTTCCGATTTCAAAACTTTTTCTTGGATAAATTAAATAAACTTATTTATTTAATTATCCAATTATCAAATTATGAAATATTACACAAGAAATCAAATTTTTGTGTAATTACCAAATTGCCCCAAAACTTTGCATTTTGTTCATTTTAGTCCTAAATTGTTCAAAACAATTTTTGGATGATTCTAAATCATTACTAAGATAATTCTAACATGTCATACATATCAAAATTCAAAATGCAACATGAAACCCCAAAATCTTGCCCAAGGCCAAGAGCCTCCAAGCATAACCAAGATGTGCATTTTGCACTTATATGTTCAAAACACATTAAAATGAAATCCAATCAACCCAATATTTTACAGAGGTACGCTTTGACGCTTTGTAACATACCTAAATCATTCCCAATGATTAGGATGTCATCAACATATAAGACTAAAAATACGACCATGCTCCCACTGGCCTTCTGATACACACATGATTCTTCTGAATTCTTGAGAAAACCAGACGATCTAATGATCTCGTTGAATCGAAGATTCCAACTTCGTGAAGCTTGTTTAAGTCCATAAATGGACTTCTTAAGCTTACATACCATACCTGAGTTTTCGCTGGATGCAATACCTTCCGACTGTTCCATATAGATTTCTTCATCAAGAAATCCATTTAGAAAAGTCGTTTTGACATCCATTTGCCAAATCTCGTAGTCATGATATGCAGCTATAGAAAGCAAAATCCTAATAGACTTAAGCATGGCTACTGGTGAAAACATTTCATCGTAGTCGACGCCAGGTCTCTAAGTGTAACCTTTTGCTACCAGTCGAGCCTTGTAAGTTTCAACCTTACCGTCAGGCCCTCGCTTCCTCTTGTAAACCCATTTACAACCGATAGGAACAATTCATTCGGGAAGCGGAACCAAGACCAAACTTGATTCTCATGCATTGAGTCTATCTCGAATTTCATGGCACTTTGCCATTTCACGGATTCGATGTCCAACATCGATTCTCTATAGGTAAAAGGATCGTCTCTTCAACTAAGAGAATATCTAGACTCTTTTCTTGTATCAAATACAAGCGTTCATGAGGTCTAGATACCCCTTTCTGACCTACGGAGTGCGTGTTGAAGGTCCTTCATCTACTTGAACTTCAGGTTCCTCCGTTGGTTCGTTGTTTTCAGGTTGGACTTCATCAAGTTCAGCCTGTCTATGATTACCACCTTCTGACAAAAATTATACTTCTAGAAATCTTACGAAGCGAGCTACGAACATATTTCGATGCTCGGTATCATAGATTATATATCCCCTCGTATTCGAAGGATATCCAACAAACCTAAACTTTTCCTCGAGGCGAAAGCCTATCTTACTAAGTCACCCTGAAATAGGCAGGACAACCCTAAACCTTAATGTAACTACGATTTGGTCTCCTACCGAACCATATCTCATACGGAGTCGTAGGAACAGCTTTTGAAGGAATCTTATTCAAAAGATGTGCAGCTGTTAAAAGAGAGTAGCCCCATAAGAAATAAGGCAAATCTGTGAAACTCAACATCAATCGGACCATATCCAATAAAGTCTGATTTCTCCTCTCAGACACTCCATTGTGTTGTGGAGTACCTGGAGGAGTATATTGAGCGAGAATCCCATTCTCCTTAATATAATCAATGAAATCACCACTCATATATTCTCCGCCTCGATTAGATGGAAGGCATTTAATAAATTGACCAGTTTTGTTTTCTATTTCATTTCGGAACTCTTTGAACTTTTCAAAGGTTTCCGATTTATATAGCATCAAATAGACATAATCTTACCGTGACAGATCATCGGTAAAGGTAACGAAGTATGAATAACCACTGTGAGAAGTCTGACTTAGTGGACCACATACATCAGAATGTACGAGTTCCAGTAAGTTAGTGGCACGATGTCCAACACCTGAAAATGGGGCTTTGGTCATCTTACCCTGAATACACGATTCACAAGTTGGATAAGATTCAATGGTGAGATCAGGTATCAAACCATTCCTAACCAATTGGGTAAGGCGTTTAACGCCTATATGACCTAGCCGCATATTCCAAAGCTCATATTATTAACAACAGGTAAACTACGTTTATTAACTCCAGTATTTAAAATATCTTTTTAAGTTTGCAATGTATAATGACCATGCTTATTTGGACAACAGAGGATCTGAATATTACTTTTATCATATAAATACAAAGAACAATTCTTAATATTGATACGATAACCTTCTATATCAAATACAAAAAGAGATATAATATTAGCTACACATCCAGGTACAAAATAACAGTCATTTAACAAAAGTGTCCCATTCGGCAAAGGGATCCCGCATACTCCCACTGCAACTGCATCCAGTGAGTCTCCACTCCCGAATCACAACTGCATCTCTCTAGGCTTCAGTTTCCTACTTTCCTTCAGCACCTGCAACGAATTGCAAATGTGATTGGGACAAGCAGAATCTAAAATCATGGTGGAAGTAACGGCTTCACAAGCCAAAGATATATGAATAACTAGAAAAATAAATGTACCTGATGTAGATGCTCTCTCCTTCCCCAGCTGGGTAATATAGTAGGAAAGTTCTTTTTCTAGTGCCCGACTTTGCTGCAGTGATGGCACTTGTCGTCATAAGCCCTCTTGGGATTTGCTATCTTTGCCTGTGGTTGAGGACTAAAACCTTTTTCTTCTTCCTTTCTTCTTCTTTCCCTTTGACCATGTCTGGGAAGAAGCAGAAAGTGAAGTAGGTCTCGGAAGGCGAGTCGGTACTCCCTTCTTGAGGTCCTCTTCCGCCGTGAGCAACATCCTATGTAGCTCTTGGTAGGTACAGATAATCCCGTTCATGTTCAAGTACATAACGAACTGGCGATAAGAAGCTGTGAGTGAACCAAGAATGACACTCCTACCGAGAATGTCATTCAAAATGAGATTATATTGCCTCAATTGATCGATCAAATCGATCATATGAAGAACATGCGGGCTAAAGCTTTGCCCCTCATCCAATCGATCATGGAATAGTTCCATTGCGACCTTGTGAACAACAACTTGTTCTTGGTTCTCAAACGATTGTCTTAATCATGTCATCATACTATACGCATCTGACATGCCATAGTATTGTTTCTTGAGTCCTGGTGAAAGAAAACTTAAGATGTATGATTTAACTTTTAAATCATCATTCTTCCAAGCTTGGAAGACTTTGCGTTCTTCCGGTGTAGTGTCCTCTGCCACAGCAAGGGGCAGTGGACCCTCAAGAACATATCCCAACTTCTCGGAATCGAGGACAATCCTCAAATCCAAATCCCAATCGGCGAAGTTCTCAGCGCCCTTGAGTTTGTTAGCATCAAGCATACCCGCAAATTGATTAGTGGATGGTACCGCCATCGCAAATCTATCATATAGATCATGAAAAACGGTTAACAGAAATAAAGCAGTTTCATATAATATCATAAGCATAAACTAGATCATGGATTTTTAATCTAAAAATGCCCCTCCCACTAATCATGCAATAATGTAATCCCCAAACAGAATACAAGATTTAATAATTAAATTAAATTGAAATAGTGAAAAGTGGATCCCATGAATATATTTCAGCTCACAGCAGAGGCATGGTCTCGCCTATGTATATTCATCGGGTAAACAACTCATTTGTCAATCACTCACTAGTGACTAATGGCTTTCCGGTCCTGGTCATTTCTCGTTGTGACTGCTAAGGCAGGCCCACAATGAGACGTACCAAGGTTAAACTCGTCAATGATAAACTCAATCTACTTGCGTAACCCTGACAGCTAGGGCACGTTTAGGATTCCGCTTTCGCTTGAATTTATCTAGTATCTAATATACATCTGGCATAAATAAATCTCTATCGGCTACACCCTCATAGCAGAGGCACGGTCTCAGATGTAGTCACATAGAAATATTCATAAACCGTATTGACAAGACATACCATATAACATGCATCAAATACATAATTATATTTAAAACTTATTAATTAGGGATTTTCCGCTAAGTGTCATACACTCTAAATCTAATCAAATTAGATTAAAACATTCATGTAAAAGTTAAGAAGACATGATTAAACATTGATTATAATTTGGCCCAATTTATTCAAAACACATCAAGATCAAATCCAATCAATCCCAAATTTTACATACATCAAATACATCAAATTATATCATATATATGAAAATCCCAAAAATTTGAATGAGTTAAGAACCATAATTTCACAAATTACTCAAATTGGGCAATTTACATTAAATTGACAAAATTCAATACATTAATCTTCCATTACCACACCAATCAAATCTCACCATCATGAAATTAATCGAGAACAATTCTAGGTTAATTATAAATGGCTAATTAACTCTAGAATGACAACTTTAATTTTCCAATTAATTTATTAAGCTTAATTACACTAATAAGCAAATAAATTAATTATAAATGCATAACATCCTCAAACAAGCAACCAACAAATTCAATTACAAACTTAAGAGTGGAGAGATTAATCTTAGCAACACAATTGAAGATATCTTGAAAAAAAAAATGGAAGAATACTTACATAATTTTCCAAAATAAGATTTCTTCTTTTGATTTTCTTTCAAAACCTCTCAACTCACTTTGTAAACTTTTTGTTGAAATTGTCTAAGTGTTGGAAAAATGAAAACAAAACCAATTTTGTATATTTTTTCAACATTGTCGATTTTTCCAATAAAAAAATAAATATCTAATACTTAAATTTTGTTTGATTTTAATTGGTCCACATTTAGCTAAATTAAAGTAATACTTTAACTTTAATAAAGTTATCAAAAATATGTTCCAATAATAACATGCCATTTCCCACTTAATCATTATAAAAGATATTTAATTTATTAATATATTTAATTATTTAACAATTAAATAATTAAATAATAAATATAAATATAAATATAAATATCTTAAATATCTTAAATATATGTATTATATTTACATTAAATATCTCAATACATATAATAATGATATATGTTAATATCACAAATTGATATTTAATTAATGCGTATTTAAAATATCAAATACAATACACATTAAATCGGAAATGACCGTTAGGTCCCGATTGCATGTATTTTTTCTTTTAACCATTAAACGAGTTATAAATAATCAGTATTATCCATAACAGTTGCCGTAGTACTCTACGAGTATATTTCAATAGTGAGACTCTCTAGATTCATGCATATCAGTCACGAAATCAAATTTCGTTTCCATAATTCACCCACCCGTAAATTATGACGAACACGGATAAACTCTTTGAATCATAAAGGTCGAGGTCAGTGCATACGTATAATTCCTCCGTCACAGGTATCCGGATTATTCCAGAGATATAGATACAAACGTCAAATCTCTATAGAATAATCACGTCGACGTTTCTATTAGCAATCTCTCAAATAACACTTAGAACTTATTTCTACAGTGTACCACGGGCCCATGGATTTAACAGATTGCTAATTCCATATTGCATACCTATGCTCTGTACATAAAGCTGACAGATCCAACGAACAGGCGGAGGTCTGATCTAAATAGATCGGTGGCGTGACTACCATCTAAGTGTGGAGGATAACTCAGATATCCACAATGGTATCTCAAGTCAAAGAATCACTATGCTCACTCAACCCAAGAAGATTTTTATTGACATTGGTGTACCATCTATTTAGAATCTTTGTGAGTTGTTCAATATTTATCCACTATAAACACCTACACGTCTATACGAGTCTCAAAGACTCATGGTTCACTGAGAAACCATCGGAATCCAAGATTCTAATATACGACATGTACGGTCTCAACGAGTTTACTTTACTGACCAATTAGTGTAAACCTTGATCGGGAACATTATAAGAATGACAACGTCATGATACTGTTGGGGTTTTGGGAGATGGCCGTGGCGGAAGCGCGGTTCGGGCGAGATCGTAATTTAAATTTTTTTCAAATTACCGAATAAATTATTCAATATCTAATATGAATAATTTATTCATATTTCACCTAAACATATTTATTCAATATCAAATATCAACATAAATAAGGTTGAAACGTCGCGAAACTTTTACGAAAGCCGTTTTTATGCAAAATGACGCAAAACAAATTTTTGACCGAACCGACCACCCGACACTTATGGGGACTGCCCAGGTCAGCCCCAATAGTGTTAGGTCAATTCATGGGCTTCCCAAACAGTGACGAATTCACTGTTTGGACAGTCATCACCCAGTTGACTCAAAAGTCACCCGGTAACGCCGTTTGGGTGTTTTTCGCTTATTTCAACTCCGAAACACTTTCCGGAAATTGTTCCAACTCCCAAAACACATCTATTACATTCATAACACATCAAATGCATCAAAAAATTTCCAGTTTAATTACAACTGATCCATAACCGAAATTTAACAATTTTCATGCTTTAAATCCAAATTTTAAGATTAATCTAATTAATCAAGACTCCAACTAAAGTCACCACATTTGAATAACCCAAGAACAATTCTAGGTTCCAAAAGTGTGGTCATAACACTCTAGAATAGAAACTCATCATCAAATGAAAAATTTGGATACAAATTACAATAATTCTATCCAACTACACTTCACACACGCCTATAAGCTTCCAATTCATCATCCAACATCAAAAGCTCCAAATTATAAGAAAATGAAGAAACCCTGGAATCCATCTAGCTTAACCAAGAACATAAAACAAACTTTCAAGCTTAGGGATATTGAATATTACCTTAATTCTGCAATTTCCTAAAGCTTTGTTCTTGATTTTTCTTCCTTTTTCTTTGTGAATCATCAAACTAATTTGAGAGAGGCTTCTTGGTTGATGTTTTCGGTCATAAAGGAGAATGAAGAAGAAAAGAAAAATTTCCCTTTTTATAATCCAAGATGATCGACTCTCTCAAGGGTATATTGGGGATTTTGTAACTTAATCAAATCGAATTAAAATAAGCTTTATACTAACCAATCAAAATTGGACAAATAAAGTTTAATTTAAATCATGCCAAGTAGACCAATATAATTGGAAAAGTTCCATAACATTTATGGAAAAAGTTTATTAATTAATAATTCAAATATTTAACAATTAATATCCAAATAATTAATTAATGTAATTATCATTATATATATATTTTTATTTACAATAAATAAAAAATACATATATTTATGGCATGTGTCAAAATCTCATTTGATGAATTATTAATGTCTATCTAATCGTATTATGTATCAAATACAAACACAAGAATTACGATTGAGAAAATTACCTTTATGCATGTGTTATCATTTACCGATTAAACGATCCGAATTAACTCACTTAATCCGGTGAAGTATTTTGAATAATCCGTATTATTCATATCGAGTTGCTCAAATGCTCAACGAGTACACTTCATATTATGGGACTCTCTAAGTTTAGGTTTATCCGTCACGAAATCCAATTTCGTGTCCATAATCCACCCACTCATGGATTATGACAACCACTGATAATCTCGCTAAACTATGCAAGTCGAGGTCATTGCATGCGTATAATCCATCTGTCACAGGCTATCCATATTATACCTGGGGTATAGATGAGAACATCAAATCCGTTCATATTCGACTTTCGGTTTAAGATCTCTAAATACACCTCGGAACTCATTCGTTCGAAGTTTCAAACGACTATACACGGATGGTTACGAAGTTACTAGATCAATAACCACGTGAAGATGCCTATGCCCTATACATAGGACTGACAGATCCTATCTTGATACGCACTGGATATCATGAGCAACATGCCACACCCAACGAACAGGCGGAGGTCTGATCATGTGTAGATCAGTGACGTGACTGCCATCAAAGTGTGGAGGATAACTCATATATCCCACTGTGGAATCTCAAGTCAAAGGACCATTATGCTCGCTCAACTCGTGAAGATTCCTATTGACGTTGGTGTACCATATATAGGAAATCTTCAGTGAATCGTTAGTGTCTTATCAAATAAACACCTACATGTCTATACGAGTCCCGAGACTCATTGTTCTTTGGGACTAAACCATCAGACACTCAGGTTGGGAACCTCAGACAAGTCACGATATACGATATGTACTGGTCTCAGCGGATTTTACTAACCGACCCGTGTTAGTAAATCTTGACCAGGAACTTTATTTAAGGATATACATCTTATAGTGCGCTTCCCAAAGTCAATTACAAACTACGTTGTAACTGCGCACTATATTGTAAATCCTAGGTTCTTTATCTAATATACACTTATCACTAAACCAGATTCAGTTTCGATATAATCGTAATCAGATATCTAATCTCAATTAGATCGGATAAGTATATAAAAGACAATGGTGCTACCATTAAATTAGTATTATTATGGAAAATAGAATTGCTTGTATTTATAAATCGGACATAAATACGATCCAGATTGGCACTTTGAGCACAAACCATAACAATTTCTCCCACTTTCTCTAGTGTCAATCCCCAGTATCATATATGTTGGACAATTATGACCCATAGCGTCACTATTTGTAAAATACATTGTGGTTTTTGTACAAATTAACTATGTGACAATGGAAATTGCATTTTATCATTTTGTAATTAGATTACTTGTATATATAAATGATAAAAGTCCTTATGATTAGTTCCGGATTATAAGATATGAGACAATATCAATCCACAAAGGTTTAATACTTAAATATCCCTAGTCGTAGTATTATCGAGACTGGACATCGATAATGCAGAATAGACTAGTATTGTACTTGTGCGCGTTATGGAAGCGTAACATCATAGTTCTCATATATTTAAGTATTGGATACTTATGCAAGTGTGATAGGAGGTTGTGTTTACCGATGGTACGGAAACAACTTCACTCTGGATAGACCCCGCAGAATCCCATTGGTAGTATGACTACGTGTCTATGGGAATCCGCTTCAGGGGTAGGTGTATTTGGTCTTAACGTGAGACTTGCATCGCTAGTACTTGCAACAATCAATACGCTTTGGTTTTGGTCGTCCGGGACTTTAACAGGTTCTGTGTACGCCTCTTCTGGGTTTATTGAGAATCGTAGTGTATTGGGTGTGATGTCAAGACGGAAGTATCACTTCAGTCATATGGAGATGATGATCACGCAGGGATACATAACCGTTTCTCTATTTTGTTGCAACTATCGGGATAATATGACAAGGTCATGATTATCCGATTATAGAGATTAGTTGCTTGTGATCCGATATATGCTTCGTACAGGGCAGACACTATTCCAGTCCCAGGCCTTGCATGTGACATCTGATACTGGATCGCAATATGAAATACTATGTATATTACGCCTGACAAAGATTATATATTCCTTAAAGAATATTTCTGGAGAATTGGGTAGGCACAATACTTTATTAGAAGCCAACCATGTCTCATAAATCGGTAAGAATGTGGTATCGGGTACGCACATGTTCGGATAGTCCGACGACCTGATTTACTGCCAACATATCCAGGGATCTCATGTGTCACTTCCCGAAGATTCACCGATGACGTATGGCTCGAAAAAAATTAATCTGGGATTAATTACGATGAGAATTTATCTGGGATAAAATTATATTAGAAGAGAGAGAACGATTAATTGGAATTAATCGATAAAATAATATATTCGAAATATTAAATGAAATTAGATTTCGACGCGAAATTAAAATTGGATTTTAATTCGGGTGAACGAATTAATTTAGAGTTAATTCGCGAGCGACTTTCGTAATAATTTTGCGAGGCACTATTATTTAATTAAATTGGAGTTAATTACGTCGCTCAGAAAATTCGTTAATTCAAAATTAACGAAACTGAGCCCGGAATATGTTTGCGGGCCCACTCGGATTTTGAATTAATGTGGGGCCCACAAGTCACATCATTAGTCACCTTTTGTGATGGAAATCACATCAACTTTGAGTGATGTGACACAAGTCACTTTTGGTGATGGAGGTGGTTGAGAGCATTAATTGCAATTTTGGCTCTCAACACTTTTTTTTTGTTTTTGATTTTGAATAAACCAATTTACAAATTTTGGTATTTGACTTAGTAATTGTTTTTGAAACAAAAACACAAGTCATTCCTCTCTTTCTTCTCTCCACCATTCATGCCCAAATCACTATTTCTTCTTCCTCTTTGCTTGGCCGAGAGTTACAAGAAGGAAAAGAAAATTTTGTAGCAATTTTTCCTAAGCTAGCACTTAAAAGGAATCATAAAAAGGTTATAGGGAAACATTCCCTAGAGTTTGGAATCTCAACCTTCAAGCTTGGAGCTTCAATATACAACTTCAAATAAAAGATCTTGGAGCACTTCTCAAAGGAAAATTTTTGTTATCAACACATCCTACAACCGATCTTTGTAAGTATAATTCCGCTATACTTCCTTTTCGTATTAACAATATTTCATGCTTGAAATGTTCTTGGGATGAACTTAGAGACCAACAATGGTATCAGCGCTAGGTTGAGCATGAACTTAGGGTTTATATTCTTGATTTGGGTATTTTTGATTTAAGCATGTTTTGATCAAATTGTTTATTTGAGTATGCTTATATAATGTTAACTTAGAGTTGTGCATGATCAATTTGAAGAAAAATTAATTGGATTAATTTTCCCCAAATGCTTAGGCTTGGCCGAATACTAAAGAACCCTAGGTCATGGTGATTTTTTGTTTTTTAAACCATTGGATGTGTTTAAAATGCTTGGATATAGTGATTTGTGATTTAATCGGATTGAAATCGAAATCGGATATAAAAATCTTTCCATTACCGTGACCAAAGGAGCATGTTATTGACTTGATTTTGGTTCAATAATGTTAGACATGTGTTTAATATAATAAAGCATGATTAATTGATTAAATTAGTATTTTGGAAATGTTGATTTATATAATTGATTATGGATAAGCACTTTAATTAATTAAATTGTGAAATTTGGAATATTAGAATTTAATTAATTGGGCATAATTCGGAATTGGGCTATAGTTGTTGTATTTGGGCCTATTGGGCTTGGTTGGGCCAAGTTGGTTTAGGAAAATTGGATTGGATCCAAATTGGGACTAAACCATTCCATTAAGTCCAAATATAATATATGGGCCTTTAAATATTTAATTTGGCCTAATGGGCTAAAATTAATTTTGTGGCAAATGGTGATTCCTTATTTGGCTTTGGTTGCCAAAGTCCATGCCTTAAGAAATTATTTGAAAGCCTATTGGACTTAAATTAAATTAACATTGGATGTTAATTGGGCTTTGAGACCCATTAAGATTAGATTTAGAATCTAAGTCGTAAAGGCACATTAAAAGTGTAATTATTTAATTTGGAATTAAATATAGAATTAGTATTGAATACAAATTAAATCGTATTTAAAATTGTAGTTCGATATAATTCAAGAATTCGTACTTTGAGTACTTATTCTTAATCGAGTTGGACTCGCGCAAATCAAATCGTTGTTTGAACATTGGATGATCACTTAATTCAAAGATTAATTAATTGGATTAGATTGATTGAATAACATGGTTTGTGTGAATACATGGATGTGTTGTATAAATAATGTATATCAGATGAATATTAGATGGGTGAGGGCAATTTTGGAAATTGTTGTAATAAATTTAGAATTTACTAAATTGGACCTGCATGTCCAGCCTTTATCTCTCGATTCTTTGTAATTATCTTCTCACCAATTCCCCTCAATATAATGAGGTTTCTTTGATGTATTATGTAATTGGGTAGAAGTTAGAATAGTGCTAGCTGGGGAGAGGAAAGTGAGTGATTTGTTCTAGGAACAATTTGTGAGATATCCATCCGCATGTCATTATTAATTTATTTACCACGCCTTATTATGCTTTTAGAATGCATGCTTAAGTGTGTATGATGAGACCTAATCAAAGATAATTTTTTGGTTTCCAATTACGCGAAAAACCCTCAACAAATATTAAACGTTTTCCTTCCATTGAATGATTCATTCTCAAGATCCAAGATTGGCACAGGTTTGTTGGCCAAAGTCAAGACCTTTGTCCATCGCGGATGTGTTTGAATCATGAAGGCTTTGTTCCATATCGTATGTCTTGCCCAAGTTGTGATTTGTTGGCCAAAGTCAAGATCACTTCTTATTCATCGACATCGATTACGAAGCTTTCCAATTTCAATGGGTCCCACTTAACTGGAATCATTAAGCTTGTTGAGCCAAAGCCAAGGCTTAGTTGATTCAGACGAAAAAGGTTACGAAAATATATTGGATATATTGGCATATATATTGTATATATGTTTCAAACTTAGAGGTCCACCTACCGGATCTAGGAATTGGATGAGATCCAATTGATCTTAGAGATCTACCTAGTTAAATATCATACAGCTTGTTGGCCAAAGTCAAGGTTGTGTATTATTTAACGGGATCCTAGCCCACTAGGAAACTAGGTTTCCCGAGTACTCAACAGAGGGTTAGAGGCTCGCCGAAAAATAGTGGGAGGCTAGTATTGAATTTCCAATTTCATTCAAATATTTGGCATTACGCGCTTTCAAATTATTTCGTCAATTATATATTTATTAGTTAGACTAATGTTCTATTATTTTTCTTGTAACAGTTGGACTGTACCCAAATATCGTTAATTGAATAGTTTGACTATTGCAATTAAGATGGCTGGAAAGATCGGAGTTAGAGACATTATTTAATGGCGCGAACTTTCCTGATTGGGATATGAACCTCAGGATTGTCCTGGGGGCTGAGAGGATGCTCTATACGATAAAGAGACGCCTCGGGCCTAAGCCCGGAAATGAGCAGCCGCTTGAGCTTGAGCTTTGGAAGACTCATAGTGATGACAACTCAACTGCTAAGTCCGTCATGCTCGCTGTGATTACCCCTCAATTTCGTCGCCAAAATAAGGGATTGGATCCATATACTATGATGGTAAAATTGAAGGACCTTCACCGAACTAACCTTAGATCGCAAATGTATAAATTGAAGAAAAAGCTTTTTCGCTCTCGAATGTCGGAGGGTACATCTGTTGAGCACTATGTGTCACCGATGATTGCCGACATTGAATAGCTAGGTCAGCTAGGCATAACCTTTGAGGATGAGACTTCTATAGATTTGATCTTGTAGTCTCTTCCTGATAGCTGGAGCGGGTTCATCATGAACTACAATATGATGAACCAAGACCATACTCTTAGAGAGCTTATGGGAATGCTGCGTAAAGCAGAAAAAGAGCTGATGAATGGCAAAAAGAGCGAGGCGCACTTCGCTTCAACATCTCAGTCTCCCAAGGCTTGGCCGAAGGCTATTCGAGGTGTAAAGAAGAAGAAGAAGAAGAAGAAGAAGAAGAAGAAGAAGAAGAAGAAGAAGAAGGGCAAGGCCAAATCGTCAAAGTCTTCTGGGAAGGTTAAGGACAAATCCCAAGATGTATGCCTGCAATGTGGAAAACGGGGTCACTGGAAGCGTGACTGTCGTGAGTACAAGGCGCACATGAAGGAAATCAAAGCGGCAAGGCACCGGCTTCAGGTATGTTTGTTATAGAAATAAACATGTCTACTTCTAGTTTTAAAAATTGGATTTTTAATTCTGGTTTTGGTACTCATATATGTACTGATGTGCAGGATCTACAGATTAGCAGGAGACTGGCCTCAGGAGAGATTGACCTCCGCGTTGGAAATGGGACTCGAGTCGCCGTTTTGGCCGTCGGGACTTATATTTTAGAACTGCCATCGGGGCATGTACTTAATCTTTCAGACTGTTATTATATACCAAGTTTGACTAGGAATATTATATTTGTATCTTTATTGGCCCAATGTCGCTATACTTATATTTTTAGAAACACTGGGGTATCGTTAACGACATGGTGTCGATTACGACGAAACATTTTCACCTGTTGCCATGATTAAATCCATTCGGATTATGCTTGCTATTGCTGCATATTTTGATTACGAGATATGGTAGATAGACGTCAAAACCGCTTTCCTTAACGGAAACCTTTTGGAGGATGTGTATATGCAACAGCCTGATGGTTTTATCGTACCTAAATATGCAGACAAGGTTTGCAAGTTAAATCAATCTATTTATGGATTGAAGCAAGCTTCGCGTTCTTGGAACCAACATTTTGATGAGATCATAAAAGAATATGATTTCGTTCAAAACGAGGATGATCCTTGTGTATATAAGAATGTTTGTGGGAGCGCACCGACATTCATTGTCTTTTATGTCGATGATGTATTGCTTATTGGCAATGACATTCCCATGCTACAATCGGTGAAAGCTTGGCTTTCATTAAAATTCTCCATGAAAGATCTGGGAGAAGCAGCCTTTATTCTAGGAATAAAGATCTACCAGGATAGATCTAGAAAGCTGCTTGGACTCTCCCAGAGCACGTACATTGACAAAGTGTTGAAGAGATTCAACTTCGAACAGTCTAAGAGGGGACTATTGCCAGTGTCACATGGTGTCACTCTATCTAAGGACATGTGTCCTAAAACTTAAAATGGGAGAGACAACATGAGTCGGATCCCGTTCGCCTCGGCAGTCGGATCGATCATGTATGCCATATTTTGTTTGAACAATGGAGCAGTAAGCTGGAAATCTTCCAAGCAAGAGACTGTTGCCGATTCAAAAATAGAAGCGGAGTATATTGCTGCAGCTGAACCAGCAAAATAGGCAGTTTGGATCCGTAATTCCTAATTGGATTAAGAGTAGTTCCGTTAGCAGCTGAGCCCGTTCCATTATAT
Source organism: Zanthoxylum bungeanum (assembly GCA_019454045.1). Classification (NCBI taxonomy): domain Eukaryota; kingdom Viridiplantae; phylum Streptophyta; class Magnoliopsida; order Sapindales; family Rutaceae; genus Zanthoxylum; species Zanthoxylum bungeanum. Next base: position 17,642 of record SKCR01021140.1, read on the forward strand.
TGTGACAATAACGGGGCTATAGGGCAGGCTAAGGAACCGAGGTCTCATCAACGATCCAAGCATGTTCTTCGACGTTTCCATCTGATTCGTGAGATCATACATCGTGGCGATGTGAAGATCGAGAAGGTTGCATCAGAGGCCGACATTGCAGATCCGCTGACGAAAGCTAATCCTCAGCAAAAGTTTGAGCGACATGTACATAGTTCAGGTGTTAGATGCTTGAGTGACTCGCTATAGGCCAAGTGGGAGATTGTTGGACAATTATGACCCATAGTGTCATTATTTGTAAAAGACATTGTGGTTTTTGTACAAATTAACTATGTGACAATGGAAATTACATTTTATCTTTTTGTAATTAGATTACTTGTATATATAAATGATAAAAGTCCTTATGATTAGTTCCATATTATAAGATATGAGACAATACCAATCCACAAAGGTTTAATCATTAATTATCCCTAGTCGTAGTATTATCGAGACTGGACATCGATAATGCATAATAGACTAGTATTGCACTTGTGCGCGTTATGGAAGCGTAACAATATAGTTCTCATATATTTAAGTATCAGGTAATTATGCAAGTGTGATAAGAGGTTGTGTTTACCGATGGTACGGAAACAGCTTCGCTCTGGATAGACCCCGCAGAATCCCATTGGTAGTATGACTATGTGTCTATGGGAATCCGCTTCAGGGTAGGTGTATTTGGTCTTAACCTGAGACTTGCATCGCTAGTACTTGCGACAATCAATACGCTTTGGTTTTGGTCGTCCGGGACTTTAACAGGTTCTGTGTACGCCTCTTCTGGGTTTATTAATAATCGTAGTGTATTCGGTGTGATGTCAAGACGGAAGTATCACTTCAGTGATATGGAGATGATGATCACGCAGGGATACAAAACCGGTTCTCTATTATGTTGCAACTATCGGGATAATATGACAAGGTCATGATTATCCGATTATAGACACTAGTTGCTTGTGATCCGGTATATGCTTCGTATGGGCAGACACTATTCCAGCCTCAGGCCTTGCATGTGACATCTGATACTGGATCGTAATACGCAATACTACGTATACTACGCCTGAAAAAGGTTATATATTCCTTTTTGGGATTTTAAATCCGATTTCGATTTTAATCCAATTAAATCCTAAATCAATTTATCCCAAGTCTTTCAACTCATTCAATGATCAAAAAAACAAAAATCACCATGACTTTAGGGCATACTTCACTTTCGACCAAGCCAAAAAATTGGGGAAAATTTAATCCAATTCAATTTTCATCAAATTGATCACATATAACTCCAAGTTATCATAATTGAAGCATACTCAATCAATCAATTTTATCAAATCATGCTCAAATCAATTTTACCCAAGTTTTACCCTAAATCAATTTCATGCTTAATAATGGCTCTGATACCATTGTTGGGTTTTCTAGGTCAAACCAAGATCATATTAAGCATATAAATGTGTGAATACATCAAAGTAAAGTTGCGGAAATACTCACTTTGATCGGCTTTGCGATGCGATGACAACAAAAATTTCGGCTTCAAGCTTCTCTTCTTTGTATGTTTCGGCCAAGGTCCCCTTGTTGGATCTTCAAGCTCCAAGCTTTGTGAATGATTCCATGCTCATAAATGGGTTTCCCTATCACCTTTGTAAGACTCCATAGATGTGCTAGAACCTTAGAAAATTGCCACAATTTTCTTCTTTGTTCCTTGCTAGTTTCGGCCAAGCCAAAAATAAGAGAGGGAGAGAGTGTTTCGGTCATGAAGAAAGAAAGGGAGAGAGAGTTGTGTGTTGATTTTTGTGTTGTATTATCTAATTACACAAAATGAAAGTCAAATACCAAAATAATAAAAATGGTAAATGTCTTCAAGCCATCACACTAGTGTGTTTCACACTCAACCACCTACCAACAACTTCCATCACATTAAAGTGATAAAGTTGACTAGTGATGTGACGCGTGGGCTCCACTTGATTCAAAATGCGAGTGGGCCCGCAAACACTCCCGGGCTCGGGTTCGCTAATTTTGAATTAACGAATTTTCCGTTATGACGTAATTAAATCAAATTTAATTAAATAATTATGCCTAGCAAAATTACTATTCACGTCGCTAGCGAATTAATTCTAAATTAACTCGTTTGCCCGAATTAAAATCTAATTTTAATTCCGCGTCGAAATCAAATTTCGTTTAATATATCGAATATATTAATTTATTGATTAATTCCAAATTAATCGTTCTCTCTCTTTAAATAGAATTTTATCCCAGATAAAATTTCTCCTTAATTAATCCTAGATTAATTTTCTCTCTCTAATAATTAATCCTAGATTAATTATGCTTGAGTAATACGTCATCGATGAATTTTTGGGAAGCGACCCATGAGATCCCTGGATATGTTGGCATTAAATCCGGTCGTCAGACTATCCGAACACGTACGTACCTAGTACTACGTTTTTACCAATTTACAAGACATGGTTGGCTTCTAGCAAAGCACCGTGCCTACCCAATTCTCCAGAAATATTCTTAAAGGAATATGTAATATGTATCAGGCGTAGTATACGTAGTATTGCGTATTGCGATCCAGTATCGGATGTCACGTGCTAGGCCTGGGGCTGGAATTGTGTCTGCCCCGTACGAAGCACATATCGGATCTCTGGTAACTAGTCTCCATAATCGGATAAGCATGACCTAGTCATATTATCCTGATAGCTGCAGCATATAAGAGTACCAGTTCCATATCCTATGTGACTATCATCTCCATATGACTGAAGTGATACTTTCATCTTGACATCACACCCAATACACTATGATTCTCAATATACCCAGAAGAGGTGTACACCGAACATGTTAAAGCCCTGGACGACCAAAACCAAAGTATATTGATTGTCGCAAGTATTAGCGACGCAAGTCTCAGGTTACACTTGCCCTGATTCGGACTTCCATAAACACATAGTCATACTACCAATGGAATTCCGAGGGGTCTATCCAGAGCGAAGTTATTTCCGTACCATCGGTAAACACAACCTCCTATTACACTTGCATGAGTATCCAATACCCAAATATATGAGAACTATGCCGTTATGCTCCCATAACACGCACAAGTGCAATACTAGTCTTTTCCGTATTATCTAAGTCCAATCTCGATAATACTATGACTAGGGATGTTTTAAGGATTAAACATTAGTGGATTAATATTGTCTCATATCTTATTAATCCGGAACTAATCATATAGACTTTTATCATTTATATATCCCGGTAATCCAATTACAAATGATAAAAGAGCAATTTCCTTTGTCACATAGTTAATTTGTACAACAAAACCACGTTCTGTACAAATAGTGATGCTATGGGTCATAATTGTCCAACAGTTTACCGATGCAAGTTTCCAAACCGATAAAGACGACTGTAAGTCACAATCTGGGTACATATTTTGTTTGAACAACGGAGCAGTGAGCTGGAAATCTTCCAAGCAAGAGACTGTTGCCGATTCAACAATAGAAGCGGAATATATCGATGCAGCTGAGGCAGAAAAAGAGGCAGTTTGGATCCGTAAATTCCTAATTGGATTAGGAGTAGTTCCGTTAGCAGCTGAGCCCGTTCCTTTGTATTGTGACAATAACGGGGCTATAGCGTAGGCTAAGGAACCGCGGTCTCATCAACGATCCAAGCATGTACTTCGACGTTTCCATCTGATTCGTGAGATCATACATCGTGGCGATGTGAAGATCGAGAAGGTCGCATCAGATGACAACATTACAGATTTGCTGACAAAGGCTATTTCTCAGTAAAAGTTTGAGGGACATGTACATAGTTCAGATGTTAGATACTTGAGTGATTGGCTATAGGCCAAGAGGGAGATTGTTGGATAATTATGACCCATAGCATCAATATTTGTAAAAGACATTATGGTTTTTGTACAAATTAACTATGTGACAAAGGAAATTGCTATTTTATCATTCTTTAATTAGATTACTTGAATATATAGATGATAAAAGTCCTTATGATTAGTTCTGGATTAATAAGATATGAGACATTATCAATCCACGAAGGTTTAATAATTAAATATCCCTAGTCGTAGTATTATCGAGACTGGACATCGATAATGCGGAATAGACTAGTATTGCACTTGTGCGCGATATGGAAGCTTAACAACATAGTTCTCATATATTTAAGTATTGGATACTTATGCAATTATGATAGGAGGTTGTGTTTACCGATGGTACGGAAACAGCTTCGCTCTGGATAGACCCTTCAGAATCTCATTGGTAGTATGATTATATGTCTATGGGAATCCGAATCAGGGTAGATGTATTTGGTCTTAACCTGAGACTTGCATCGCTAATACTTGCGACAATCAGTACGCTTTGGTTTTGGTCATCCGGGGCTTTAACAGGTTTTGTGTATGCCTCTTCTAGGTTTATTGAGAATCGTAGTGTATTGGGTGTGATGTCAAGATGGAAGTGTCACTTCAGTCATACGGTGATGATGATCACGCAGGGAAACATAACTTGTACTCTAATATGTTGTAACTATCGGGATAATATGACAAGGTCATGATTATCCGATTAAAGAGACTAGTTGCTAGTGATCCGATATATGCTTTGTACGGGGTAGACACAATTCCAGCCCCAGGCCTAGCATGTGACATCCGATACAGGATCGTAATACACAATACTTAGTATACTACGCTTGGTATAGATTATGTATTCCTTAAAAGAATATTTCTGGAGAATTGGATAGGCACGGTGCTTTGCTAGAAGCCAACCATGTCTTGTAAATCGGTAAGAACATGGTACGGGGTAAGCACGTATTTGGATAGTCCGACGATCGGATTTACTGCCAACATATCCAGGAATCTCATGGGTCGCTTCCCAAAGATTAACCGATGATATTTGACTCGAACATAATTAATCTGGGATTAATTATGAGAGAGAGAAAATTAATCTGGGATAAAATTCGAATATAAGAGAGAGAACGATTAATTTGGAATGAATCGATTAAATAATATATTCGATATATTAAGTGAAATTAGATTTCAAAGCGGAATTAAAATTGCATTTTAATTCGGACAAACGAATTAATTTAGAATTAATTCGTAAGCGATTTTAATAATAATGTCGCAACGGTAAATTCGTTTAGTCGGATTAAACGAACCCGAGCCCGAAGTGTGTTGAACGGGCCTACTTAGATTTTGAATTTAAAGTGAGGCCCACCAACTTACATCAATATGTTTGACTTTTGATGGAATTTGGTAATGGTTGAGTGAAAGATTAGGATTGTTTATTCTACACTCAAACCAAACCAACACACTTTGTATTGTTTTAATCATTTGGAATGACATATACCTAAAATTGGATTTGGTAAATGGTAATTGATTTTTAGAAGATCAAGTACACAAAAACAAAAATTGCTCGCTCTCTCTCCCTCACACAAAGTCGATAGCTTCCTTTCTCCACTTAGAAATTTTGTTTCAAAATTTCTTCAAGCTAGCACTATCAAGGAGTCATTCAAGGTGATAGGGAAACCAATCATAGAGTTTGGAACAGAAAGAAATGACTTGGAGCTCTTCACCAACATCAAAATTTTTGAACTTCATGCATCCAACAAATCTGATCAATGTAAGTTTATTCCGCAACTTCTTTGAGTATTCACACATAATTTCATCTTAGAGATCATTGGCATGTTCTAGGAACACTAACAGTCTTGGCCTTCATAAACTCATTAGTTAGACCTCAGAGGTCAATCACATCCATGTGACTCCTAAGTTTGGTCCTGAACCATTTCTTATCCTCATAATAATAACGGTATTGTATTAAAACGTGTTCCTGATGTATTTTTGTCAATGTGCACAAATGACCTTCGTAAGTACACCCTTATAGTAATGACGGTATTGGGTGACTATATTAACTCATCACTCTACATCTAGAGCGACCTAAGTTCCGACCACTTATACCCTCACAGTAATGACGATATTGTGTATAAGTAATAAGAACTCATTCATCTTCGTATTGATAAGACGAACAATCCAATAATGCCCAAATATTATTAATAATATTACTTAAAATAATGTAATCACCTCAAAAGAAAAATTTTAATTTAAAACATACAATACATATCCAATATAACTTATGCATAATGAAATTAAAACTATAGAGGCATAGATTCAAAAACATGTCAAACATGCAATATGTGTTGTGTGGTTAAGACATGCTCTGATACCATTCTATTTTGGCGGATATGGGACCCCTATGGTTAGATCGGTGACCCGTGCAATGAAAGTGAGTCTAACCCATAGTAATTGAGCATGGGTGTATTTTTAAATTATTTTATAGGATACTATATTCCTTTATTTTATAGAATACTATATTCCGTTGTGAGTCTAACCTATAGTAATTTTGGTTACTTTTACTAAGAAAAGAATTCAGATAACTTAGGAATTTTTGCTGACTTGTCTATGGGGATTGAGGACGTACTCGAGGATCATATACTGGAGAGGTAGTGCCTCAGATACTAGTACCCCGGGCATACTTATACAACACCCCATCACTCTGCCCACTGCAATCACTGATTCCCTAGACCATGCTCTGATTCCATCTTTGTAACATCCCCAATCCCGGTGATGCTACCGGCAGGGAATAAGACGTATTATTCCCCTAATCCTCTGTCTTTCAAATTGTGAACAACATTGTTACTATTTTCTTAAACATAGTCTCATATACGAAACCATTGCCCAAACCATGACATAGAACATAAAATACTATACACAACTAAAACTCAACATTACGTATCTTAACAATTTATACATGAGTACTTGTACACAACGTTGTTATACAATTTTATGAAACTGGACTTTACTAAACTTGACTGAACTTTATCTCTGACTCAACTTGGTGGACTAAACCCACTAGTGACTGCCATCAGTATCCATCCCCTCGAGCTCGTCCTCCAAGAATACCTGTAAAATAAATAAATTGGGAGTGTGGGGGGGGGGGCGTTAGATCGTTTGAACGATCTAAGTGAGTTGACAATTTAAAAGTAGCACTAAAAGTGCTTTTGAAAATCCATGGTTCTAAAAAAAAATTCATCACAAATCAACTTTCCTGAAATTTCTTTTATTAATTGAAAATAATTTTTTTCCTGGAAAACTTTTCGGAAATCTGCTTTTGAAAATCTGGTTCTGAAAACCTGTATCCGAAAGATCTTTTCTAAAAATTATTTCTGAAATATTTGTTTCTGAAAACTTTCTATGAAATATGTTTCTGAAAAAACCTGACGCATGGGGGCGTTACGTATCGTCGTCCCCCCATACGCCTAACTAGAACAAGGAGTGTAAATCCATGACATTGGGGCATTACGTATTGTTGTCCCCCAAAGCATGCCACTACATGTCCCTTAAACTAGTGGTCTAGGCATTTTACGTATCGTCGTCCCCCAAGCCACTGAACTAAAACTGATGGTGCGGATCTATGCTACCCATCTAGCTCTGAATCTAGGATCTAAAGGCATCTGTCATCCCTAGTCCTTTACTAGGATTTGGGGGCGTTACGTATCGCGATCCTCCCAGTCCTCTAGATGTGCACACATTCTCTCCGTCAATTCCATATCTAAATCAAGTTAAAAACATAGGTGGGTTTTTCCTCCATACCTCGAAAACATAAAGTCATACTTTGAAAATATCACTTTCTATAACATCTCTTAAAACATAATCTTTCATTTAATAACTGTAATAAAAATCAACTAATGCCCTAGGTGCATAAAAATAAGTCTTTACTTAAAATGGTGTAAATGAAAAGTTAACTTAGAAAGATAGTGTCCACTCACTGATTTGAAGTCCTGCTAGCATAACTTCATATTGCCGGAGGAATTTTTTATTCCAGCAATAATCTTTAATGGGTAACTTGATTATAATACATATCGTGGAATATACTTTGAAACTATCATCACTACATGGGTTTTTCGTTTGTGTCATGGTAATTTATATGTATATAAGATGATAATAAGTCCCTCAGGTGGTCTCTAATATCCTGAGTCGAAACTAAATTAATAAAAAAAATTATCCTGGAAAATGGCCACGCATCGCAACGCCAAGATTTTCGCATCGTGACATGAACTGGAGAAGACCTTCCATATCTAACTTGCTTCAAACACACTTCCCACACTTCCATACTCACACTTTTGCACAAACAACTCCTCAAACTATCACAATCATCCTTCATACTCCAAATATCGTTATCTTTACATCATTTATGTCATAATCTCAACTTAAATTCACTACCTAAGATTTCTTAGTTCTTGAACATCCTTCAACAAAACCAATTTCTTAGTTTGTTATTTACCTTAATGCAATTACTAGTATGCCAATAAAACTATCATAACATTATTTTATCAAAATTTCATAACTTAAAATTTGGGTCAAGATTCTTTACCTTTATCTTACTTGATTCTCCTTCAACTTCCAAGCTTTGTAAGTTGTTATCCCCATTCTTAGCTTGTTATGGAAAGATTTTGAGTTGGTCTCCCCTTTCTTTCCCTCTTCCTTCTCCTCCTCCTCCTCCTTCTTCTTCTTCTTCTTCTTCTTCTTCTTCTTCTTCTTCTTCTTCTTGAATCACTATTCATTCATATTTTTTATCTATATTTTCAACCTGTTTCTGGTTTGATTTTAGAAAAATATTCAACGCGGAAGTTGTAGGTCTCGATCTCATCTTTTCTGCGGAACATCGTACAATTTCGTATCGAAATTTCGAGAAATATGCCGATTGTCCCCAAGGTCATTTCTTGAGTGTATATGTATTCATACATAATTTATGTTATGTGATACTCGCCTCACCTCGTAACAGTAGTTGAGATTCTCGGTCGTTATAATATTATAATAAAAAGGTATATTGTGATCTCCAATAAAAAAAAAAAAAAAACTAAAAACATATGTGATACCTAATCTCTACAATTAAATTTTTATTAGTACCTTGCAACATTAAAACATAATCTGTTACTAAATAAGAGATAAATAATAGTCGTCCATAAAAATTAGCCAAATTTTTTGTTTTCGGGTCAATTATTATTTGTTATTTTATTTTGAATTATTTCAGTAAAAAAATTTCATGAATTTTTTATTATTTGTTGTGCTTCATGATGCAGACTCTCATTATTAGCTCTTACACAATGACTGTCTTTTATTTCAAGTTTGATAAGAAAATTTAAGTTTAAATTGAATAAATTACATTACAATTCATCGGAAAAAAAATTAAATATTTTTAAGTTATTTATAATTATGAATATGTTTTCAAATGAGAGAGTAAGACGAGAGAGAAACTCTAATGTGAATTAAACACTGTTTTCCTCTCATTAGAAGGTTTTATTATGGTTTTTTTTAGCCAAAATTAGACAGATTTCTATATTGTTTTGCTTTTTATACTGTAAGCGAGGGAGTGGAGAATTTGAATTTAGTGCTGAGGGAGTGTTGAATTAAAATTTAGTTATGTTTTCATAATATTCTATTAGGAAGAAAGCAGGAGGTGGAATCCTAAAGCTGGACTAAGAGTGATATTTACAGACTCGAAGGGTGAGGTTCTGTGTACAGCAGTAAAAAATATTTAGTTTTATGAGGACGTCTAGGTGGCTGAAGCTGAAGCTATAAGATATGGGCTCCAAGTTACAGAAGAACCATAGATGATTCAAGTAATGGTGGAATCAAATTGTCTTCGGGTAGTGGATTTGATCTCTAACACAGGAAGGATACCATGACGGAAATCCTTTAGATTATTGAAGATATTGAAGAAAAACTAGCAAGGCTCGATAGGTTTTTTGTTTCTTATATGCTTCTAAATCATGTAATCTTATTGCCCATGCATTTGTAAAGAATATAATTAGTGTAGATAACCCTATTGTATGGAAAGATAGATTTCCTTCAAATATTAGGTGTATTTTCGTTTATTTAAAGTAATGAAAAAAAAAATCTATTTTATTTGTTTTAATAATAGTAAATACACGGTTAAGAACACTAAAAAATAAAAATTGAGTTCCAAAAAACATATAAATTTATACACGAGTCAAAACTCATTACATGAGCTCTATGTGGCTCTTTTGAAAATATATAAATTTAAACTGTGTTACAAAAAAAAAAATAATCTACACTTCTAATTAGTCTTGGTCCTCTTGAAGTGCAGTAAGTGCAACCACTCCTCAAAATTGTCTTACTGAATAAGTTGAGGATAATTACCCCAAAAATAAATAAACAAAATAAATGAGGCTTTGAAAGTCATGATCTCTACTTGCCTTCGTTGAATTGAATCCATTCAATATGGCACTATCTCCAAAAATATTTTCATAATATATTTATTGGTGGTGATATTTTCTCCTGCTTTCTTTGTGTAAATTTTGTCCCTTAAAGTTTCAAATTTATTCTTAGATTAAACAATTGAAGGATTAATTTATAAATGGACAATTTTTTATCTACCTTTTTTTGGAAGAATGTATCTACTTCATTGTGAGGCTTTTTTCTAATTGAAAAGTAGAATCGGTTTATTTATTTATTTTTAGTTCAATGGGTGAAAATCTCACCCACCAGTGACGTAGTCAGAATATTAATTTAATGAGTGATATAAAAATTTCATTCGAAATAGGTCTGGCAATTTTCCAGGTCAAGCCCTGGAGGTGCTTAATGAAACTTGGCCTTGAAAAGGCCTTACTCCAAAATGACAAGGCCTGAGCCTGACCCAATTTTTTTATTTTATATTTTAAAAAAAAATGGGGTGCATTTAGTATAATTAGTACATAATTTTTAAGAGTGGACAAATTGTTTGGTTTGAATTGAATTAGATCGAATTAAACTGAACCAAACCAAACTAAATTCTGATAAAAACCGAATGATTCCAAACCCTAAATTGAAACCAAAAGAAATCAAAATTTGACAAAAACCAAACTAACCCGAAATGCCCTTCCCTTAGCAAATGAAAATATTTTTCTTATGGTTATTTTGTATACAAATTTATTCATAAATTCTAAATTGAGATTCTGGTGTATACCATAATAACATTGTTATGTTCCCTTATTATTCGTCCCTTGGTAAAAAAGTTTTAAAGGAGAGATAATTGAATTAAATAAAAGATATAAAAATGGTTAATCCATATAATTCCGCAGTTGTCATGTACTTGAGTTGGTAAAATCTCTGGTGTCAAAAACAAGAGATCCATGGTTCGAACCCCACTCATATGGGTGGGGAGAGAATTGAGTTGTCATTAGGCTAAAATAAAAAAACAAAATAAAACAAAACAAAAATCCATACGTATATATAATTCATATGTACAATTATATATGCATGATTTCTACAAATGTATGAGGACATCTCAAAGTGGTATATTGAATATCGTAATTTAATATATTGCGTGTTATTTTATCATTTGATATAACCAATTGTAATATCCAAATATAACTTAACTAAACTAAATGATCAAATCAAACCGAACTAAACTGAAATTTGACAAAAATTGAATGATTTCAAACACTTTAACCGAATTTTATGACTCAAATTGCGATTCAATTGCTGAGATCTCTAGCATTATTGTGATACAAATTGTTGGTGTATTTTACATTTTTTAATACTATGTTATAACATATTTTTTTTTTAGTGAAATTAGCTCTTACGCACTCCGAAGGATCATAGTTAAACTAACTAAAATCAGCTCCCAAAAATTGAGAAAACCGACTCTCGAGAAGGTGGCAATACTTTTTAAAGTTCATTTGGACCAATTTGATGTTAAGAGTAAATTTTCACTTTATCTATGTCAAACATATGATATTGCAGTTATCATATATTGTAAATTATCATTATTTTTATATTAATCTTAAATGATTCTATTTTATATTCATTGATTGTGTACATAATTATACGGGAATATTCATGATATATTTCTTTTATAATATCTATATAAAAGCCATCTATATACTATATTGAAATTAAGAAAAATATTATCTTTTTTATTCAAACTCTCTTCTTTTTGTTTCTAATATGGTATCAGATGTCTGAGTTCCGATCTATAGATATCTCTTGTTCTTGTCTCAAAACATGTCTCATCTTCCTTCTAGGCACACTAATTCTTGTGTCCAAACAACCTTATCCACCAATTTCCAAACCCTTGCTGCCTTCATCACCTCATGCCTCCCATTACAGCTACTCTGGCCACCACTCACGCCACCAACACCATCCACGTCGTCTGACGATCCATCCCATCCCCATCGTTGCCACTACCGTGCGCTCCCCACCTCCACCACACCTCTCTTTTCTTCGTAATGCTTCTCCTATCGCCGGCGTCCTCTCAGCCACTCCCACCATCGATTCACCCATCCTATCAACTCCTCATAGCCCCACACCTCTCCTACTGTTGGCTGTTATGTATGCTTCGTTGTCTATTACACGATGGTTTCATGTAAGATTGAGTGTATCTGTGTGTGTGATAGAATCCGTGATATGTATGGACTGTGTATACTATTGTGGAATAAATGAATGACTTGGAAACTACTGTGAGTATAAGATGTTGTAAACTGTGTTTGCTAAGTTGTTTCTGTTTGTACGTCTATGTGTAAGAATTCTGAATTTGTATTTACATGAATATAAGAGAAGCGAGCTATGATATGTGTGAATGCATACGAATCACGAATGTTAAGTTATTGTAAGACTACCAGAATTGAAGGAAGTTTGCATCGAATTAAAAGAAAACTTATTTCAAATTGAAAAAAAGTTTGTTTTGAATTTAGGAAAATTTGTATTGAATTAAAGAAACTTTGTTTGAGCCATTGTCGCTTAAGCCACTAAATTATGCAATAGAAAACTTACTCTTAACATAACACTACACAATCTTATAAATAACTACACATACAATCTTAAAATTAGCACAAATGCATAATCATAAAATATATATCTGAAAGTATTTTTCATATACACATAATCATCATATGTCTATTATACATCAAAATGAAATCCCGGAAAGCTATATTCTATATGAATGTTGATCTGAAATAATGGACCCCATGACTAGTGACTGCAACATAACTTTTGTCTCTGAATTAAGTCTCTAAAAGTTGCGCGTGGCTACCAAAAGATGGATCCTGCAAAAGAACTGGAGAGTGGGGGGTAAGTCCTATGGAAATCAGTTAGTGGATCTACAAAATCAAAGAAACTGTATCAATTAGATTAAGTAAAAACATCTTAAGTTTAAATCATTTATGGAATTAACTTTGGGAAAAACTGTTACTGAAATATTTTTGTATAAAATCTCTGGAACTGTAGAAAACTTGACGCAATGGAGGGTTACGTATCGCCATCCCCCGATACGCCTAACTAGTGGTCTTGGGGCGTTACGTATCGTCGTCCCCCAAGCCACTGAACTAGAGCCATGAGTGTCGATCCATGCTATTACCTGACCCTGAAACTAGAGTCGATGGGCATTATGTATCGTCGTCCCCCTAGCCTTGAACTAGGATATAGAGGAATCAATCAACCCTAGTCTTGAACTATGTGTGCACACGTTCTCTGCCCGTCAATTCCATAAGTCAGAGCTGATGCGGGTTTTTCCCCCATGCCTCCAAAATCATAAGTACTCATTCTTTTAAATCTCAAAATTTCTCAAAACTTTCTTACTTAAAAAATAACTGAAAATTAATTTGGCTAACGCTCTAAAATAATTAAAAATAAGTCTTGATCAATAACAAGTAAATACAAATCAATTTTGAAAGAAAAGCATCCACTCACAAAATTTGAAGTTTTGTCAACTCCGCTTCAAGTCGCTAAGGGAGACCGCGGTTCCTGTCGAGTGTCTAAATCAGATAAACTTAATTAGAATATAAATCGTAATATATGGTTCGAAATTAAATTAGACTTCTTACTTCAATTAAAATATCATCTATATCGGTCATGCATGAATGTCTCTATGTCGGTATGAGTCCCCTAGGATGTCCTCTAACTTTTTGAATGGAGTGGGGGAAAGTTAAATAATTTTTTAAACTAAAATGGTCACGCGTCGTGACGTCAAGGTGTGCGCGTTGCGACGCCCACCTGGGTTGGGTCGAGGCAGAGAGTAACTTTTATTGCACGTCGCAACGGTGGGAGCCTCACGTTGTGACTCCATAAAACAGAGGCTCTGGTTTGATACACGTCACGACGCTGGTCTAATAACATCATGACGCTTAATTATCAGGTTTGATTCAGGGATTCTACTTTGTTACGCGTCGCGACACGAGCCCAATGGTGTCGCGACGCACAACTGATTCCAGGGCCAAATCTTCATTTTTCTTTTATGATTAGCTCATTACCTCATCCTAATACAACCACAAGCAATTACAAGCACTTAATTTATCATCATATTATTCTTCTAACATCCCAACATCACCAAATCTTATTATGCTCACTTAATGCTTCAACTAAATTGACAAGCCTAGAATTGCCCAAACATGATTTTCTCAACACACAACCAACAACAAACACACTAATTCCAATCCACAACTCATTACAAACATATATTCTTCAATACTCAAAATTTCAAGATTTGGGTCAAATATCTCATCTTATTTCAAATGCCTTTCCTCACTAATGGAGTCTCTAAACTTCTTTCTCATTCTTCTAAGGCTTTCTTGAGATGAACTATCCTAGGTTATTTTGGAAATTTTTGAAAGAGAAATTGAAATTTTTTCTTCTTTGATCCTCTCTATTCACGTCCAAGGAAAAGAAAATTGTCAAATTTTTATTACCTGCTTTCTTTCAATTTCAAGAAATGAGAAGACATTTCGAGAGGTTGTTGGAATAAAAATTGGGTCTAAGTTTGGGCTAAACATATTTAAATCTTGATTAGGCCTACATGCTTCAATATATTAATGGGCCTTGGCTTATACTAAGCTTAGTTTAATGAAGAAAATGGCCACTCCATTAGCATACACTTAGGCCCATTAATTATCAGCAAGTCCATTAGGCTCGAATTGAGTGAGGTCCGCGGGTTTCTAGTAGTCTCAAAAATATTTCCCGTTAACGTTCCAATACAACACTAGTTAAACTTACGAAAAATTCGGGTCGTTACAAATTCCCCCCTTAAAATGATTCATCCTCGAATCAATTCATTTAAAGGTATAGAGCGTACCTTCTTCTGCGAATAGTTGGGGGTATTACTCTCTCATGGTTTCTTCTGGTTCCATGTGGATTCATATTCTTTATGGTGTTGCCAAACCACTTTGACCGAGGGAATCCATCGAGATCATAGCTTTCTCGTCTCTTTACCCACGATAGCTACTGGTCTTTTCAAATAAGATAAGTCTTGATGGATATCAATTGTCTGGGGTTCCAACACTTGAGATTCATCACGCAGGTACTTTTGTAGCATAGACAAGTGGAAAACTGGGTGTATTCTATCCATACCGAATGCAAGCGCCAATTCATTAGCTCTCCCTCCAACTCTCCAAAGTATCTGGAATGGCCCAATATATCTAGAGCTGAGCTTGCCCTTTTTCCGAATCTTATAACTACTTTAAAAGGAGATACTTTTAGGAACACAAAATCTCCCACTTCAAATTCTAAGTCCTTTATTCTGTGGTCTGCATAACTTTCCTGGTGACTCTGAGCTGTACTCGAGCTTTCTCTAATTAGCTTTACTTTCTCCATCGCATTTTGTACTAAGTTAGGTCATATCAACTTTTTCTCCCCAACTTCAAACTACCCAACCAGAGATCTACAATTCATACCATATAAAACTTCGAAGGGTGCCATTTGTATATTAGCTTGATAACTATTATTATAGGAAAATTCTATTAGTGGCAAATGCTAGTCCCAACTACCATCAAAATCAATCACACAAGCCCGAAGCATGTCTTCTAAAGTCTATATGGTATGCTCTTTTGACCATCCGTCTGAGGGTGGATGGCTGTACTAAAGCGTAATTGGGAACCTAGAGCCTCCTGAAATGATTTCCAAAACTTGGATGTGAACTGAGAACCTCGATCAAAAATGATTAAGATAGGTACTCCATGCAATGAAACTATCTCATCCATGTATAGTTTGGCATACTGAGCTGCTGTGTAGTTGGTTGTAGCTGGAAGGAAATTCACAGATTTAGTCAATCTTTCTACAATAACCCATATAGAATCATACCCTTTTCAAGTACGCGGGAGCCCAACTACAAAATCCATAGTGATCTTTTCTCATTTCCATTCTGGAACGTCTAAACTCTGAAGTTTCCCTGTTGGTTTCTGGTGTTCTGCTTTAACCTGCTGATAAGTGAGGCACCTTGTGACAAATTTTAATACATCCTTCTTCATGCCATTCCAATAATAAAGATCCTTAAGATCATGATATATCTTAGTGATCACATGATGCATGAAATAAGATGAAGTGTGGGCCTTCTCTAATAATGAGTGTTTCAACTCCTGAACTGGGGGAACAAAACTTCTATTATGCTTCCTAATGAGATTCTCAATGTCTATATGATACTCGTCTTTCGTCCCTTGCTGCACTATGCTCCTAATCTGTTGCATTTCGGGATCTGCTTCCTGTGAAACTCTAATTTCATCTATGAGGGTGGATCGAACCTGTATTTGCTCCAATAATGCTCCCTGAGCTTTCACTTGAAAACGTACTCCATCCAGTAAACATTTTTGCATCTGTTTGGCTGGACGCCATTTCTCCATTTTCAGATGAGCCAAATTTCCCATAGAATTTCTACTTAAGGCATCAGCTACAACATTAGCTTTGCCCGGATGATACTGAATGGAGCAATCATAATCTTTCAATAATTATATCCACTGTCTTTGTCTTAAATTAAGCTCCTTTTGGATCTTGATATATTTAAGGTTTTTGTGATCGGTGAAGATTTCAAACTTTTCACCATACGAATAATGTCGCCATATCTTCAGAGCAATAATTATTACAGCCATCTCCAAATCATGAGTGGGATAATTTTATTTATAAGGCTTCAGTTGTCTTGATGCATTAGCAATCACTCTCCTCCTATGCATCAACACACATCATAATCCCACTCTAGAAGCATCATAATCCCACTGTAAACCCTCATGATCCCACTGGCAGTGCAAAGACATTAGTAGTAGTCAATCATCGTTTGAGTTCCTGAAAACTCTTTTCACAAGTATCTGACCACTCAAACTTTACATTTTTTTGAGTTAATCGTGTTAACGAAACATCTATTCTGGAGAAATTCTCTACGAATCTCCTATAGTACCCCGCTAATCCTAAGAAACTGTTTATTTTTGTTACACTTTTAGGTCGATGTCAGTTCTGAATCGCCTCAATCTTCTATAGTCCCTTCCTTTGATACCACATGCCCCAAAAATACCACGCTCGTCAACCAAAACTCACACTTTGAGAACTTAGCATACAATTTTTATTCCCTTAGTGTCTGTAACACCTCATGCAAATGCTCTGTATACTTCTGCTCATTACACGAATACACCATTATATCATCAATGAAGACTATTACAAACCAATATAGAAAAGGTCTAAATATCCTATTCATCAAATCCATAAACGCCGCAGGGGCATTGGTCAGACAAAATGACATTACCAAAAACTCGTAATGTCCATATATGGTTCGAAAATTCATCTTCGGGATATCACTCTCCCTAATCTTCAATTGATAAAAACCTGATCGTAGATCAATTTTTGAAAACATTATGCCCCTCGTAACTAATCAAACAGATCATCAGTCCTCGGTAATGGGTATTTATTCTTAATTGTCACCTTATTCAGGGGCCGGTAATCTATGCACAGCCATAGTGTCCCATCATTTTTCCTCATAAATAACATTGGAGCACCCCACGGAGACACATTGGGGCGAATAAAGCCATTTTCCAAAAAGTCTTGTAACTGTGCCTTCAGCTCCTTAATTTCTACAAGGGCCATCCTGTATGGGGAAATTGATATAGGCTGGGTGCCTGTTACTACGTCTATACAAAACTCAATCTCTCTATCCTGCGATAATCTTGGCAACTCATCTGGGAATACATCAAGATACTCCCTTAACACCATAATCTACTCAAGTTCTATATTTTCCCCTATGTTATCTGTCACATAAGCCAAAATAACCCATGTTTCTGAAGTAGCTTAAATGCATGCATTGCTGATATCAAATTGTGAGGCACTACACTTCTATCCCCTTGATAAACTTTAACTAATCGATCGAGAATATGTAACATAACAGTCTTCTCCCGATAATCTAATACTTCATGGTACTTAGCTAACCAATCCATCCCCAAGATGACGCCGAAGCTGTTAGGGTTGGTGCTCGGAGAGCCAATCCGGATCGTATTTATATCTGATTCATAAATACGAGCAATACATTTTTCAATAATATTACTTATTTATGCTTGCACCTATTGTCTTTTATAATATATATTCGATCTAATTCATTAATGTTTAGTGATATATATATATATATATAATATATATATATATATATATATATATATATATATAATATATATATATATATATATTAGACAAAGACCCGATAATATATAACGTAGTGTGCAACCACACTTTAGTTGGTAATTGACATTGGGAAGTTTCATGACTAGAAATATATTATCAAATAAAGTTTCTGGTCCAGATTTACTGACACGGGTCGGTTAGTAAAAATCTGCTAAGACTAGTACATGTCGTATATCGTGACTTAGTTCGATGGTTTATGCCAATGAACCATGAGTGTTGAGAGACTCTTATAGACGTGTAGGTATTTATTTGATAATCACTGAACGACTCACCAAAGATTATCTAATACATGGCACACCAACAGTAATAGGAATCTTCTCAGGTTGAGTAGCATAGTGATTCTTTGACTTGAGATACCACTGTGGATATATGAGTTATCCTCCACACTTAGATGGCAGTCACGTCCCCGATCTATTAAGATCAGACCTCCGTCTGTTTGTTGGGTGTGAACTCATGCTCATGATATCCTGTGTGTATCAAGATAGGATCTGTCAGTCCTTAGTACATGGCATAGGTATTCATTATGGGATTAGCAATCCGTTAAATCCATAGATCTGTGGTACACTGTAAAAGTGAGTTCTAAGTGTTATTATAAGATTGCTAATAGAATCGTCGACATGATTATACCTATAAATATTTGAAATTAATATTTATATCTCTGGAATAATCTGACTACCTGTGATGAAGGGATTATACGTATGTGATGACCTTGACCTGTATAGTTCAACGAGTTAATCTTTGGTTGTTATAATTTATGGGTGGGTAAATTATGGACACAAAATATGATTTTGTGATGGATATGCCTGAACTCAGAGAGTCTCACTAATTAAATATACTCGTAGAGCACTAGAGTAACTTTTATGAAGAATACTGATTATTTATAAATTTTTTAACGGTTAACCGAAAGATACATACATATGGGGCCTTTTGGTCATTTCCTAATTAATGTATATTTGTATTTAATACTTGATTTTATTAAATACACATTAATTAATTGTCAAATTATGATATTTGACATATATCATTAATATTTGTATTTGGATTATATAAAGTAAATATATTATATATATTTGGATATTTGTATTTAAATAATTATTTAATTATTTAACTATTAAATAATTAAATTAATTAAAAATATAAAATATCTAAGTTGATATTATTAAAGGAAATAATTAAAGTGTATAAGTTTGACTTTTACATTTATGATAAAGGTTATCAAATTGAATTTTGCTTCTTTTATTTGATAAAAAATAGCAAAATATCTTTTCCTTTTTCTGTTGAAAATTCGGCCATTAACCCTAGGTATATAAGGTTTTGTTTCTTCATTTGCTTCACACTCGTTGAAGCCACCAAAAACAAAAACAAAAGGAGATTTGAGAGAAAAATAGAAGAAACCAAGAAGAAATACAAAAGTTTTGTTTCTAACTTTCTATTAGAAGGAAAATTATCCATTTTGTTCTTGGCTTTAACATGTGTAGTTCTTAAGTTTTTCTACTCTCTTTTGTTTGTGTTTTGATGGTTGGAAGCATGAAATAAAGATGTATGCATGTACGTTTAATAAAGCAATCTTATAAATGTTGTCTAAGCTTTCTTTTGATCATTTGATGATCTTGTTGCCATTCTAGAGTTGTTAGGCCACTCATTGATATCCTAGAATTTTTCTTGAGTTGTTTCAAAGTGGTGATACTTTTTTGGTGTTGTAGAGATTAAATTAAAGTATTGAATTTGGTTAATTTTGGTTAATTTAGTTAATTGGACTAATTTGAGAAATGAAGGTTCTTAACCTAAACCAAAATTGGGGCTTTTCATATATGTATTGTATAATGATGTATATATGATTTACATTTAATTTGGTGTTGAATGGATATCATCTAATGTTGTTTTGAACAATTTTGGACCAAAATGTAAAATTTGGAAAGTTGTAGCAACTCTCGGCAATTTGGGTAAATTCTGGGTTTTGATTTGCAATTATATTTTCATGTATAAGACATGTATAAATCATTTCAGTAGTGATTTGAAATCACTTATATTTGTATTTTATAAATTATGACTAAAATGATCAAAATATAAAGTATTGGGGACTCATGGAAATTAGTGATAAATCTGATTTTTGGATTAAAAATTCAGTTTTTATTTATTGAGTAATTAGAACAAATTGGTTTATTTTAATTGCCCAAGAAAAATAATTATCGGAAATTATTTCGGAGTGAAAACGGTGAAAAATACTATTACTGGATAACAATTGCCCAAACAGTGAGTTGGTCACTGTTCGGGCAGCCCACGAACTGTCCAAATATTTTTGGGGCTGACCTGGGTAGCCCCCATTTCCATTGGTCTGTCGGTTTGGTCGGAAACGTATTTTATGCTATTTTACGGAAAAATATTTTCGTAAAAGTTTCGCTATGTTTCTATATTATTTATGCTGTTATTTGATATCGAATAAATATGTTTAGGTGAAATATGAGTAGATTATTAATATTTGATATTGAATAATTTAATCGTAAGTTTAAAATTTTAAACGATGATTTCGCCCGAAACGCGCTTCTTCCGCTGCGCCGTCCTGATAAAACCCCAATAAAATGGTATCAGAGCGAGTCTGATTCTGAACCCATGATATGATTAGCCCTTTAAATTTAATATTTAATGTAATCTTTAATTTTTACATGCATGTATTTATTTAATTTGATTAAATAAAGTGAATTACATCTTTTAGGAAAATCTCTGTTAAAATAAGGTTTTATAAAGTGACTAGTATTAGGAATACTTGTTTATTCGTCCGTCTTGTCAATACGAATGTGAATGATTTCATGATGCTATAGTTGTATCGTGCGAAAGCTGTGTAGTTATGGTTGAAGGTAGTTTGTTTGTGCCGGTAGAACTTATATGATAAGAGACAAATTCAAGTGAAAGTGGGAATCCTGAACGTGCCAAAGCTGTCAGGACTACATCGGTAGCTTGAGTTTTTCATTGACAAGTGAAGCCTTGATACACCTCATGTGATCGTGCCAAAGCTGTCACAATGAGAAACGATCAGGACAAAATTAGGAGTTATAGCGAGTGTGATTGATAATGAGTTGTCTACCCGTAGGCGAGAACGTCCCAAAGTTGTGAGTCAAAATATATTCATGAGGTCCACTTCTCATTATGAAATTCGATTTAATTATTGAATTCTCATTTTCCCTTATGGATTACGGTATTACGTAAAATAGTGGGAGGCGCTGCTAGGTTAAAAATCCATAACTAATGCAGTGTGTAATATTATGAAAATTGTCGCTTATTTTTTTTACTTATTCTATTATTTTGATATAATTAAAATTTTATCCACTGTATGCATATTTTATATATGTTATCTGACATCACTTATGGTTGCAGATTTCTAGAATAAGTTCTAGATTAGAATAGACTATGATATAATCATTCTAGATAGAATAGTTTCTTATGCAGTAAAAATTGACATGGATTGGTTCATGTCTCGAGATTCTTCCCTGGCATTAAGAAAAACCCATTAGGTATTTGTTTATCTGATTATGATGTTTCTTGACTTTAGGGACATTTAGAGGTTACGTGTCCAACACTATTTGCTTTTCAATTATTTGCAATTGTTGTAAATAGTTGAAGGCAAAATAATAAAGCTAAAGAAAGGATATGTGTATAGTTCTGTGTAGAAAATATTGATTCATAACACGACAACTGTCATTGACGAATAGATAAACATTAAGAAAAATATTCGGTTAAGTAAATAATTTAGATAAGTGTTTTATGATATTTTATCACTTAAGTATTATATGCTTATTCCATAAGGGAAAAGATGGTCTGATACGAGATCACACCACTTATCCTTATCCATTTAATGAATATTGTATTCGGGAAGGTGATTAAATCTCATTTAACCAATGATTTCCATTGGACCATAAAATTTATTAAACTGATACATTAGATGTATGTACTTTAATGAGTTGTAAATTGCTTAAGGTAGTTTTCTTTACTTTGTAAATTAGTCAATGAATTATCGTGACTTAGTTACATATTTCTGATGAAACGCTGATAAAATATTTTGACTGGTTCAAAGATATTTGATCTGAAGTTTTGAAAACTGAATCTTTAAAATTCATCGTGAGTCTTTGGATTGTTCAAAGATGTTTGATATGATCAAACATATGAATTTATGGTAATTAGTTCTAAGGTTATTGAATGAATATGATTCTTCTTCAATATGATTCTTCTATAATTCCATCGTAATGGAATTGGTTAGTGGGAGAAATTGACTCTTATACGATTTGATTCGCATGATATTAAGTGTTACCGAATTAGTTTCAATACTCTTGGGGATATGTGTTGGGGCAATTGTGGAACCCCTAGGGTCAGATCGGTGCCCCTTGCAACGAAAATGAGTCAAACCCATGGATATCAAATATGAGTGTAATTTTAAAATATTTAATGAAATAATATATTTCATTACGAGTATATAGGAAAAAAGTGTGACTGAATCGGAGTCTGGATGCTCACAAATGAGCGAAAACAAAATCGGCGCGCGCGCACGTGCGCGTGTGAACAGTGCACGCACGTATCCTGATAGCTGATGCAATTAGGGTATCTCACCCTAATTACTTCCGGTTTTCCTTAAATACTTCAAAAATACCCAAAATTAATTTTTAATTTCAAAACCAACATCAACACATGTTATAGAATAAAAATCAATTTTTTCAAAATATCAAATATTTTTTCAAAAATAAATTTATTCTATATACGCATTTGCGTAAATTTTGAATCCAATTCACAAAACAAAATAGAATCCCAATAAGAAATGTCGAGTGAATAATTCTAGGTCACCCAAAGGTGGTCAAGTGATTCTAGAATGGTACCCATAGCTCTAAGCTTTAATCAAGAGTTCCAAACTCTTATTAATTGTTTATGTCCAACATGAACATCATTGACCTAATTACAAACATATTGTGTTTATACTTCTAAAGTATCCTAACACAATTGATTAGCCTTATTTCAACATTAAGCTATGTGATCATACATCTAATACACAAATAAACATAGCTTAGTAGAAGATCAAACATTACCAAGTAAGCTTGTTGAAATCGTCAGAGAACCTCCAAGTTGTGTAAGCTTGACTTCAAGATCCAGCCTTGATTTCCAATGCTAGCAATCTTCACTTCAAGATCTAATCTTGATGTCTCCTAATTGAAATGTTGTAGAGACCTTACAAGCTTCTCTAAACACTTCTCTAATTTAGGCTAATCTCTCTAAAAATTTGATTGTATTTGTACTTGTTAATTTTCTTGTAATTAAAACATTCCTAAAGCTTGCTATTTATAGCAAAGCTTAGGCAATTTTTAATTAATAAAAGTTTAGACAACTTTTAGGTGGGCTTGATCTAATTTGTCCAAATATGTATAATTACATGTGACTAATCTCCATTGTCTCCCACTTGAATTTAATCCAATTAAATCAAGCCAAAGATTAGGAAATGGATTAGTTAAATGTTTGCCACTTTGATTCAATCCAATTAAATCAAGCTAAAACCACATATTATTACATACTTACAATTACCATAATATCCTCAAATGGTAGAGATAATTATGATTTTACAATTAAGCCCTTGTGTAACTATTGAATTAATCCAATTACGTCAAAGTAAATAATCAATGTTATCCAATAACACTTGATTCTTTTAGTTGATAATTATAATATCGAATATTATCTTTTATAAAAATTAATCGGCTACCCAAGTGCTCAACGAGTACACTTCATATTGGGACTCTCTAAGTTCAGACACGTTCGTCATATAAACCTAGCTAATATGTACTCAATTCGGCCACCTCCGAATTCATGAAGAACACGAATGACCTATCTGAACTATACAAGTCGTGGTCATCACATATGTTTAGTAATCCGTCCGTCGTAGGCTATCCGAGTTGTGCTTAGGAAACATAGAATATACCGTCAAATTTCCAAGGCGCACATCTCATGTCGACATGTCCACGATTCTTTACAACTGATGTGATCCACCCTAGGTGATCGGCTTTGGCCAAAGTCTTTAAGAATCGTGACTTTACTTACATGGATACCTAAACCCCTTATGGTACACATACGGGCCAACAGATCCTATCTTGCTTCGCACTTGATTACTGAGTGCATCGGTCCACACCCAACGAACATCTAGAGGTCAGACCATGAAAGGTTTCTGACATAAATGGCTCAAAGTGTGGAGGATCTTACACAAAATCAATGTTATCCTATAGTCAAATGATTACATATGCTACTCGATTCGAGGAGATTCCAATTGACGGTGGTGTGTACTTCCAACTATTAGGAATCACATGTGAGTTATTCAGTATTCGCTTCAATGAATACCCACATGTCTATACGAGTTTCCAAATTCATGGTACATCTGGTTAAACCATTGGAACTCCAATTCCAATAAACGACATGTGCTAGTCTTCTAGGTTATAGGAATTCGACCGTGTTCCAAAACCAACGACTGTGAATATTTACTTTAAGAATATTTTACACCCAATGTCAAAACTATTCTAAGATCGATGTCATTCTTATCATATCTATACATCAATCTAATACGCATAATGATAATACATTAATGAGGTATGAAATGAGAAATGTAGTTATTTTATTAATAAATAATAAAATGTACAATTCGGATTGGCACTCCAAGCACCAACTCCATCAAACTCCCACTTACTTAGTACCAATCTGGATGGTACCGTAGTCCCATCTCCTCCACATGTTTATCGAATAACTTAGGAGGTAAGGCCTTTGTAAGCGGGTCTGTTATGTTGTCTTGTCCTTGAACCTTCAAGACCACTATATCTTTTCGTTCAATAATCTCTCTAATTACGCGGTATTTTCTTTCCACGTGTTTAGACTTGGAATGCGCCCTCGGCTTCTTATCCTGCGCGATGGCTCCGTTATTATCACAGTACAATGGGATCGAATCCGTAATACTAGGCACAACGCCAAG
This sequence comes from Zanthoxylum bungeanum, assembly GCA_019454045.1. Taxonomy (NCBI): domain Eukaryota; kingdom Viridiplantae; phylum Streptophyta; class Magnoliopsida; order Sapindales; family Rutaceae; genus Zanthoxylum; species Zanthoxylum bungeanum. The sequence goes on from SKCR01021140.1 coordinate 43,102, forward strand.
TTCTGTGATAAAATTTCTAATCCAAATAGCTTCTTTAGCAGCTTTTGAAGCCGCTATAAATTCCACCTCAGTGGTGGAATCAGCTGTTGAGCCTTGCTTTGAACAACGCCAACTAATAGCACCACCGTTAAGAGTAAATATGTATCCTGATGTAGATTTTCTATCATCTGAATCTCCCTGGAAGTCGGAGTTTGAATAAGCCTTAACTTGTAGCTCATATTCTCCATATATCAGAAAATTATCCTTGGTGCCTTTAAGATATTTTAGGATATATTTCACGACTGTCAAATGATCATTACCTGGATCAGATTGATATCGACTGGTCACACTGACGCTGAAACTGATGTCAGGTCTAGTACATAACATAACATACATTATGCTTCCAATACAAGAAGCATATGGCAAGTTAGACATCCTAACTCTCTCTTCCTCAGTTTGAAGTGCCATTTTCTTTGAAAGATGTATGCCATATCGGAAAGGTACATTTTCTGCCTTACAGTTGATAAACCTGTACCTTTCTAACATCTTATATATGTACGTCGATTGAGACAACCCTATAAGCTTCCTAACTATATCTCGATAGAGCCTTATACCTAGTATATAGGAAGCTCCACCCATATCTTTCATGGAGAAGTTCTTGCAAAGGTAGGCTTTCACACTTTGCATCATCCCTATATCATTTCCTATGATAAGGATGTCATCTACATACAAGACTAGAAAAAATATCATGCTCCCACTAACTTTCTTATAAACACATGGTTCTTCCACATTTTTTATGAATCCAGATAATCTAATTATCTCATCAAAACGACGATTCCAACTTCGGGATGCCTGTTGAAGTCCATAAATAGACTTTTGGAGCATACAAACCAATTTTGAAGTCTCACTGGATACGAAACCCTATGGTTGTTCCAATAAATATCCTCTTCAATGAATCCATTTAGGAAAGTGGTTTTCACATCCATCTACCATATCTCATAGTCGTGATATGCATCAATGGCTAAAAGAATCTTAATGGATTGCAGCATGGCTACTGGTGAAAAAGTTTCCTCATAATCGATCCCAGAACGTTAAGTGTAACATTTCGCTACTAGTCGGGCCTTAAAGGTTTCCACCTTTCCATCGGGCCCTCGTTTCCTTTTGTAAACCCATTTACAACCAATAGGTTTAACTCCTCTAGGAAGTTCAACTAAGTCCCAGACTTGATTGGCATGCATTGAATCCATTTCGGATTTCATGGCTTCCTGCTATTTTCCCGAATCGATTTCGAATATCCATTCTTTATACGTAGTCGGATCTGTTTCCTCTAAGAGGAGAACATCAAGGCTCACATTAGATGTTAAAAATAGTCTCTCATGAGGCCTTGATATTCTATTCAACTTACGTAGAACCTGTGTTATAGATCCTTCATCTAATTGGATCTCTGGTTCCATCTCAGGTTCCTTAATGTTGGCATCAAACTCATCAAGTTTAATCTCTCTACAATTCACACTTTCTCTCAAAAATTGCTTTTCAAGAAACGTTTCAAAGCAAACAACAAATATATTTCGTTGCTCGGAATTGCAGAATTGATATCCCATGGAATTATCAGGATATCCAACGAAACTACATTTATACCCTTTGGGTGATAGTTTATCCTACTGTGTAATTCTAACATATGCAGGACAACCCCAAATCTTTAAATGTCTAAGACTTGGATTTCTACCGAACAATATCTGATAAGGGGTCGTAGAAACAACTTTTGATGGAACCCTATTAAGTATGTAGGCAGAAGTTTATAAAGCGTAACCCCAAAGGTAATAAAGAAGATTTGTATAGCTCATCATCGTTCGTACCATATCCAATAAAGTATGATTTCTACGCTCAGACACTCCATTGTGTTGAGGTGTTCCTGGTGGGCTATATTGGGCGAGAATTCCATTCTCCCTTAATTAATTTATGAATTCTTCACTCATGTATTCACTGCCTCGATCTGATCTAAGGCATTTGATGAATTTATGGTTTGTTTTCTACTTCGTTTCGGAATATTTGAACTTGTCAAATATTTCTGACTTATGTTTCATCAGATAGACATATTTATATCTAGACTTTTCATCTGTTAAAGTCACAAAGTATATGAAACTATCATGAGCAGCATGGATTAATGGACCAAACACATCGATGTGTATTAGTTCCAGTAAATCTCCAGCACGGTGTCCAACACCTTGAAATGGGGCCTTCGTCATCTTTCCTTGAATACATGACTCACAAATCGGATAAGGATCTAAGGTAAGATTTTCAATCAAACCATCCTTTACCAATTTGGATAGACGTCTAACACCTATGTGGCCTAGTCTCATATGCCATAATTTAGTATTATTTAATTCAGACTTCCTACTTATATTTTTCTCTATATTAAAGACATCTCTATATTTTTCCAAAACATAGTGACCGTTGGATAAAGAATATTCACATTTCAAAAAATTTTCTTTATCATACAAACATAAAGTTTCATCCTTAATGTTTATTTTATATCCCTCTTTAACGAATATTGGCAGTGATATTATTTATCTGATAAGTGAGGGAACATAATAAAAGTCATGTAAATATAATTTACATCCATTTGGGAGATTTAGAACAATTGTTCCTATGGCCTTGACATCCAATGTCTCGCCATTGCCAACTCTTAGCTGGATCTCCCATTTATCCAACCTTCTTTTAACCCTAATTTCCTACAGGGAATTGTAAATATGAGTAGGACTGCCATTGTCTAACACCCATCCACTATTTGCATCTAATGCTAATGAGATGTCAATAATTGGAAAAATACAAACCGTACCTGAGTGTTCTGCTTTTCCTTTAAGCTCTGGATAATACTTCTTCCAGTGTCCAGACTTCTTACATTGTAGATATTGATCACGAGCTATTTTTGGTTTTGCGCCTTTGCACTTCTTGGAGTTTTTCTTTGATATTTGAAGAGCCAGCTCCACCATGGAGATAAAGTGTGGGGTTGTCTTTCTTCAAATCTTGTTCCGCCGTGCGTAGCATGTTATGAAGTTCTTAGTATGTGGCTTGCATCGAATGAATATGGAAATTTCAATACAAAGCCAGCATAAGAACCAAGTAAAGACGACAGAATCAAATTACGGCCCAGCCATTCATCAAACACAATACCCTATCATTCCAGATATCGAATCGGGTCGATCATGTTCAAAACATGAGTGGTGACATCTCATCCCTCCTTGAGTTCAGCACGAAACAATTCCTTAGACCTTCGATAAAGTTCCATCTCTTGATTTGCCTCGAACAACTCTTTGAGTGTTCGCATGATGCTCCAAGCATCCGATATTTCAATGTATTGTCTCAGAAAATCTGGAACCATCGATCCCAAAATTTAGGATTTCACCTTCAGGTTATCATCCTTCCATCTATCAAAAGGTTATCGCTCTTCTGGAGTGGAGTCGGGATCGATATCAATAGACAGTGGATTGATCGTGACATAAGTCAACTTTTCATACTCCAAGACAAGGCGTATATTCATTTCCCATTCGATATAGTTCTCGGCTCCTTTTAGCGTAATGGAATCCAAAAGTTTCATCAATAGATTAGTGGTAGCCATCTACAAGACAACATCTTTGAGTAGTAGCAGAACAGTTTTCATTTTAAAAGTGATAACAATAATTGATTATGAAATTTTAAATCTATTAGTGCCCTCCCACTACTTTACGTAATTATGTAATCTTCCTTAACGGAAAAATAGAAATTTGACTATCAAAATTTTATAGCGAGAAGTGGATCCCATGACATTTACTCTAGCCTCACACTAATGACGATATTGGCCTTTATAAACTCATTAGGTAGACCTCCAAGGTCAATCACTTCATGTGACTCCTGGTTTGGTCCTGAACTGTTTCTTATCCCCACACTAATAACGATATTGGATTAAGATATGTTCTAAGTGTATACTTGTCAATGTGCATTAATGAACTTCGTATGTACACCCTCACACTAATGACGATATTGGATATAAGTAGTAAGAACACATTCACGCCGTATTGACAAGACGAACCATCCAATAATGCTCCAACATTATTAATATTATTACTTAATTAAAGTAATCACCTAATCACGGGAGATTTATGACAATCAAGTCATTAACTTAATTAGGTCAAAGTTTTAATTTAAAACATGCAATACATATCCAATATGGCTTATGCATAATTAAATTAAAATTACTATGGCATAGATTCAAAACATGTGCTGTGTGGTTAAGCCTTTGTTACTGATACCATTCTGTCGGGGTAGTTGTGGAACCCCTAGGGTCGGATCGGTGCCCCTCAATAGGGAAATTGGTCTAACCTATGGATATCAAGTATGTATGTAATTTTAAAACATTTAATGAAATACTATATTACATTACGAGTATTTAGGAAAAAACCGGGACTGAATCGGAGACCGGATGCTCAAAAAGGAGCGAAAAGAAAATCGACAAGCGCGCAGGTACGCGCTTGTACAAGGCACGAGCGCACTGTGCGTGTGAACAGTGCGCGCACGCACTATTGACCAGCCAACATTTTTTTGTTTTGCTTTGTTACTCAAAGCTTCAGCTCTCTAGAAAATTTCAAGAGAGCTGAGCAATTAGAGTATCTCACCCTAATTACTTCTGGTCTTCCCTAAATACTTCAAAATACCCAAAATTAATTTTTAATTTCAAAACCAACATCAACAAATGTTATAGAATAAAAATCAAGTTTTTCAAAATATCAAATATTTTTACAAAAACATAAATTTATTCTAAATACGCATTTGCGTAAATTTTGAATCCAATACACAAACCAAAATAGAATCCCAATAAGAAATGTCTCGTGAACAATTCTAGGTCACCAAAAGGTGGTCAAGTAATTGTAGAATGGTAGCCATAGCTTTAAGCTTTAATCAAGAGTTTCAAACTATTATTAATTGTTCCATGTTCAACGTGAACATCTTTGACCTGATTACAATCATGTTGTGTTTATACTTCTAAAGTATCCTAACATAATTGATTAGCCTTATTTCAATATTAAGCTATATGATCATGCATCTAATACACAAATAAACATAGCTTAGGAGAAGATCAAACATTACCTAGTAAGCTTGATGCAAGATCCAATCTACCTCTTCTTTGTTGAAATCGTTGGAGAACCTCCAAGGTGTGTAAGCTTGACTTCAAGATCCAACCTTGATTTCCAATGCTAGCAAGCTTCACTTCAAGATCTAATTTTGATTTATCCTAATTGAAATGTTGTTGAGACCTCACAAGCTTCTCCAAAGACTTCTCTAATTTAGGCTAATCTCTCTAAGAATTTTTTGTCTTTGTGCTTGTTAATTTTCTTGTAATTAAAACCTTCCTAAAGCTTGCTATTTATAGCAAAACTTAGGCAATTTTTAATTAATAAAAGTTGTAATCAACTTTTAAGTGGGCTTAATCTGATTTGTCCAAATATGTATAATTAGGTGTGACTAATCTCCATTGTCTCCCACTTTAATTTAATCCAATTAATTCAAGCCAAAATTAGGAAATGGATTAGTTAAATGTTTGCCATTTTCATTTAATCCAATTAAATCAAGCCAAAACCACCTATTATTACATACTTAAAATTACCATAATATCCTCAAATGGTAAAAATAATTATGATTTTACAATTAAGCCATTGTGTAATTATTGAATAAATCCAATTAATCCAATTAGGTCAAAGTAAATAATCAACGTTATCCAATAACACTTGATTATCTTAGTTGATAATTATAATATCGAATATTATCTTTTATCAAAATTAATCGGCTACCCAAGTGCTCAACGAGTACACTTCATATTGGGACTCTCTAAGTTCAGACATGTTCGTCATATAAGTCTAGCTAATATGTACGCAATTCGGCCACCTCCAAATTCGCGAAGAACACGAACGACCTTTCTGAACTATACAAGTCGAGTTCATCACATATATTTAACAATCCCTCCATCGTAGGCTATCCGAGTTGCTCTTAGAAAACATAGAATATACCGTCAAGTTTCCAAGGCGCACATCTCATGTCGACATGTCCATGATTCTTTACAACTGATGAGATCCACCCTAGGTGATCAACTTCAGCCAAAGTCTTTAAGAATCGTGACTTTACTTACATGGATACCTAAACCCTTATGGCACGCATACGGGCCGACGAATCCTATCTTGCTTCGTACTTGATTATTGAGTGCATCGGTTCACACCCAACGAACATCTAGAGGCCAGACCAGGAACGGTTTTTGACATACATGGCATCAAAATGTGGAGGATCTCACACAAAATCAATATTTTTTTATAGTCAAAGGATTATATATGCTACTCGACTCGAAGAGATTCCTATTGACGGTGGTGTGTAGTTCCAACTATTTGGAATCGCCTGTGAGTCATTCAGTATTCGCTTCAATGAATACCCACATGTCTATACGAGTTTCCAAAACTCATGGTACATCTTGTTAAACCATTGGAACTCCAATTCCAATATACGACATGTGCTAGTCTTCTAGGTTATAGTAATTCGACCGTATTCCAAAACCAATAACTAGGAATATTTACTTTAAGAATAGTTTACACCCAATGTCAAAACTATTCTAAAGTCGATGTCATTCTTAGCATATCTATACATCAATCTAATACGCACAGTGACAATACCATTAATGAGGTATGAAATGAAAAATGCAGTTATTTTATTAATAAATAATAAAATGTATAATTCAGATTGGCACTTCAAGCACCAACTCCATGAATATGCTCCAGTAACACTAATTCATCCTTTTAATTTATGTTCCATTAGTTTCTACAGTTACATATATGATATGTATAAGTAGAAAATTCGAATCTTGAAATGTTTAAAATTTGAATCTTTCTTTTGTATAATGGTTATATAATTAATAGTACTTGCGTCTTGGAGGTACGAGTATAAGTTTAGCATTTATTCTACTTAATAGTAAGTTTATCATTTATTCTATTTATTAGAATATTTTATTACTTAGTGTGTAACATCAGATGTTGACCATTGTAGAAAAGACTTGACTTATTGAAGTCAAAAGTGAGAGTGATAAACTATAAATGGAACTACATAATTAATAAGATGTGTACATAAGGTCCCAAAATACGTACAAATGGCCTAAGATCCATGTTTCAATGCTTCCTACAAATAAATCATAAAAAAAATACAAATACATTAAATGATATGGAATCTAACAAAATAGTAAGCTAAGAATGCAGGAATCAGTGGGTATAAACCGCACTTATCAGTTATCCTATAACTTATAGTGGGAACGATATTTGATATCTATTATGGAAATTAGCATTAAACCATATATCTAAGATTATTCATAGCTTACTACGATCAATTTTGGAACTTGATTGAGATTTCATTATGAATCGTTCATAAAATATGGAAATGGTTTATGCAGCAAAAGCAAAGTGAGCTTATTAAAGGTTTGACCTTTATAGTATGACAGTGAGAAAAGTTATACCCAACAATCTATTATAGATTATGTGGAAACTTATCTCTACTCTTACTAATTGAACAATTAAAGATTTATTGGTTAATGTTAATATTAAATTGTATATTTTAGCTAGAAATGCAAAGTAGCGTTTCTGAATGGTTTCTTCAGATAAGAGATCCATTGTGATTTCTTAGTTTGAAGAGTTCGTTTTGGAATGGCCCTGGAGTTTGTATCCTGCTAAAATTATAATTTGGAATATTAGCTTAAAGAGCTTATTGTAGACTCGGATGAGCTTTCCCAAAGTTTATGTATTCTAATTTTGGTATCAGTGAGATTATCTGATTTTATCAAAGCATAGAGAATATATATGAGATAGAAGGGTTAGTGGGAGCGTACAAATTTATTTCTAGTGTTTTACATCATAATGGAATTATCATTAAATTTGTTTCTAGTGTTTTACATCATAATGGAATTATAATTATTAAGGTAATAATAAGATGTTTATAAGGTAAAAGGTTTACCTGAGTCTTATTTTCTCCGTGAAAGCAGTGGGAGTTGTCTCTATTATATTCAATATAAAGTTTTATATATGATATAAAACTAAGAGACTTGAGAGATGTTCTCATTAGTCGTACATTAGATATGATCTAATAAAGGACACAGTGAGACTATCTGTGTGACAGTTAGTATAACTGTTTGACAGTTGGTGTGTCTATTTTATATAATATTCATCTCTCGTAAAAGGATGATTCCTTTGTCGAAAGAGAAATTGATTAGAATGTCTAGTCAATCTTATGTATCATAAGATGATGGCATAATGAATACTACATTAAGTACGATTAGAGATATCAATTTAATCGTAATTGATATGAGCTATTTTGATATGTTGTAGACCATAGGATGGGTCTTGAAACATGTTCTTTATTATCTTTGAGATATTAAGAATGAGTTCATTGTTTATGGAGAATAAAGTTCGCAACCATTAGGGTCAGATTAGTTTTGAGTCTAATTATGACGTTAGACGATATACGTCATAAAGAGTCAGAAACGATACAGTCAGAGTGTCACATATGATTCCACTGTAAGAGTGGAGTTAGTTGCAACTTATGAAGTATTGACTTATGAAGTTGCATAGTGACCTTATAGATTAGAAGTTTGATATTAGTGTTCTGTTTGCGGTTGTCTACATAGTATTCTGGATTTGATCCCTAAATACTAAGACAACTTAATAGTTGAAGCACAATGTTGATGTGGCATCTAAGTCATATTGATGCAGAACTTAGTTTCTATAAAAATATGAATGATGCTCGCTAAGGGAAATATTTAGGTTTGTTAGACAAACTCAATATGTTATAGCGGACCTACTCGTTGTTGCCTACCTCTTTAGTGTTAGGTGAGTTCTTGAGGGCTATGCGTATGTGATACACATTAAGATATACATATGATACTATTGATTGACACTAGAGAAAATGGGTGAAATTGTTAGGGTTGGTGCTCGGAGCGCCGATCTGGATCGTATTTATGTCCGATTTATGAAAACGAGCAATACCATTTTCCATAATATTACTTATTTATGGTTGCACCTCTTGTCTTTTAAAATATATATATTCGATCTAATTCATTAGATTGAAACTAAATCATGTTTAGTGATATATATATATATATATTAGACAAAGACCCGATAATATATAACGTAGTGCGCAATCACAATGTAGCTTGTAATTGACATTAGGAAGTGTCACTACTAGAAATATATTATCAAATAAAGTTACTGGTCAAGATTTACTGACAGGGGTCGCTTAGTAAAAATCTGTTGAGACCAGTACATGTCGTATATCTTGACTTGGTCCGATGATTTATCCCAATGAACCATGAGTCTCGGGAGACTCTTATAGATATGTAGGTGTTTATTTGATAAACACTAAATGACTCACCGAAGATTACCTAATAGATGGTACACCAATGTCAATAGGAATCTTCTCGTGTTCAATAGCATAGTGATTCTTTGACTTGAGATACCACTGTGGATATATGAGTTATCCTCCTCACTTAATGGCAGTCATGGCACCGATCTATTAAAATCAGACCTATGTCTGTTCGTTGGGTGTGGACTCATGCTCATGATATCCTGTGTCTATCAAGTTAGGATCCTTCAGTCCTGTGTACAAGGCATATGTATTCATTATGGGATTAGCAATCCGTTAAATCCATGGATCTGTGGTACACTATAGAAGTGAGTTCTATTATAAGATTGCTAATAGAATCATCGACGAGATTATACCCATAGAGATTTGACGTTAATATCTATATCTCTGGAATAATCCGAATACATGTGACAGATGGATTATACGTATACGATGACCTCGAAATGTACAATTCAGCGAGTTTATTTGTGGTCGTCATAATTTAAGTGTGGGTAAATTATGGATATGAAATTATATTTTGTGACGGATATGCCTGAACTCAGAGTCTCACTAATGAAATATACTCGTAGAGCACTAGAGCAAATTTTATGAATAATACTGATTATTAATAAATCGTTTAACGATTAAACGAAAGATACATGCATATGGGGCCGTTTGGGTATTCCTAATTAAAGTGTATTTGTATTTAATACTTAATTTTATTAAATACACATTAATTAATTGTCAAATTATGAAATTGACATATATCATTAATATCTGTATTTGGATTATTTAAAGTAAATGTAATACATATATTTATATATTTGTATTTAAATAATTATTTAATTATTAAATAATTAAAGTAATTAAAAATATAAAATATCTAAGTTGATATTTATTAAAGGAAATGATTAAAGTGTATAAGTTTGACTTTTACATTTATGATAAAGGTTATCAAATTGAATTTTGCTTCCTTCATTTGATAAAAATAGCAAAATGTCTTTTATTTTTTTGTTGAAAATTCGGCCATTAACCCTAGGCATATCAAGTTTTGTTTCTTCATTTGCTTGACACTTTTTGAAGCCACCAAAAACAGAAACAAAAAGAGATTTGGGAGAAAAAAAGAAGAAACCAAGAAGAAATGCAAGAAAGCTTGAAATTTAGTAAGTATTTCCAACTTTCTATTAGAATGAAAATTATTCCTTTTGTTCTTGGCTACAACATGTGTAGTTATTAAGTTTTTCTACTCTCTTATGTTTGTGGTTTGATGGTTGGAAGCATGAAAGAAAGATGTATGCACGTATGTTTAATAAGGTAAGCATATAAATGGTGTATAAGCTTTCTTTTGATCATTTGATGATCTTGTTACCATTCTAGAGTTGTTAGTGTTGGACAGTTATGACCCATAGCGTCACTATTTGTACAGATCATGGTGTTGTTGTACAAATTAACTATGTGACAAAGGAAATTGCTCTTTTATCATTTGTGATTAGATCACCAAGATGTATAAATGATGAAAGGTCCTTATGATTAGTTCCTGGATTGAGATGATATGAGACAATATCAATCCACGAAGGTTTAATCATTAAATATCCCTAGTCAGAGTATTATCGAGATTGGACATCGATAATGCGTAAAAGACTAGTATTACACTTTTGCGTGATGTGAGGGCATAACGGCATAGTTCTAATATATTTGGGTATAGGATACTCATGCAAGTGTAGTAGGAGGTTGTGTTTTACCGATGGTACGAAAAATAGCTTCGCTCTGGATAGACCCCTCGGAATTCCATTGGTAGTATGACTATGTGTTTATGGAAGTCCGAATCAGGGTAGGTGTATTTGGTCTTAACCTGAGACTTGCATCGCTAATACTTGCGACAATCAATGTACTTTGGTTTTGGTCGTCCAGGGCTTTAACAGGTTCTGTGTACGCCTCTGCTGGGTATATTGAGAATCGTAGTGTATTGGGTGTGATGTCAAGACGGAAGTATCACTCCAGTCATAGTGGAGATGATGGTCATGTAGGATACGAAACTGGTTCTCTTATGTACTGCAGTCATCGGGATAAAATGACTAGGTCATGTTTATCCGATTATAGAGACTAGTTACCATAGATCCGATATGTGATTCGTACGGGGCAGACACATTTCCAGCCCCAGGCCTTGCACGCGACATCCGATACTGGATCGAAATACGCAATACTACGTATACTACGTCTGATATAGATCACATATTCCTATAAGGATATTTCTGGAGAATTGGGTAGGCATGGCGCTTTGCTAGAAGCCAGCCTTGTCTTGTAAATCGGTACAAACGTAGTACTAGGTACTTACGTGTTCGGATAGTCCGACGACACGGATTTACTGCCAACATATCCGGGGATCTCTTGGGTCGCTTTCCAATGATTCACCGATGACATATGACTCGCACTTTATTAATCTAGGATTAATTAAATGAGAGAGAAAATTAATCTGGGATTAATTACGAAGATATTTTATCTAGGATAAAATATTAATTAAAGAGAGAGAACGATTAATTTGGAATTAATCGATAAATTAATATATTCGATATATTAAACGAAATTGCATTTTGACGCGGAATTAAATTTAGAATTTAATTCGGGCGGATGAGTTAATTTAGAATTAATTCGTTAGCGATGTGAATAGTAATTTTGCTAGGCAAAGTTATTTAATTAAATTAGATTTAATTTTGTCGTAATGGAAAATTCGTTAATTTGGAATTAGCGAACCCGAGCCCGGGAGTGTTTGCGAGCGCACTCGCATTTCGAATTCAAGTGCGGCCTGCAAGTCACATCAAGCATCAAATCACTTGTCAATCGATTGATGTGATGTCTAATCACTTTGAGTGATTTGATAACTTGTCACATTGATTGATGGTGGTTGTTAGGAGCTTTTAAAGCTTGTACCTTGTTGACTTTTTGAAAGCTAATTTATGGTATATGTTTTTGATTTTGGAAATCAATTATAACCTAACACACAACACCTTTTCTTCTCTCATTTTCTCTCCCCAATCTCACGCCCAAGGGGCCTTCTTCTTCTTCCTCTTCACTGCACTTTGCCGAGAGTTGAAGGAAGCTAAAGGAATTTTTGTGGCAAAAATTCCTAAGTGCTAGCACACAATGGAGACATACAAAGGTGATAGGGAAACCCACTTGTGAGCTTGGAATCATCAAACAAAGCTTGGAGCTTGATGAAGGACCATGGCCGAAAATTTGGAAGCTCAAAAATAGTGCACTTCCGAGAGCACTCTTGGAGGGAGAAAAAGATTTTTGTTCTTCGTCGCATCGCTCAACCGATCATTGTGAGTATTCTGCAACTTCTTTGATGTATTCGCACTTATGTTTCATTGCTTTAATCGATCCAGGGACATAGAGAAACCCAACAGTTAGACCACTCATTGATGACCTATAATTGTTCTTGAGTTTTTTCAAAGTGGTGAGACTTATTTGGTTTTTTTTACAGATTAAATTAAAGTATTAAATTTGGTTCATTTTGGTTAATTTTGTTAATTGAACTCATTTGAGAAATTAGGGTTCTTAACCTAAATCAAAATTGGGGCTTTTCATATATGTGTTGTATAATGATGGATATATGATTTACATTTAATTTGGTGTTGAATGGATATCATTTAATGTTGTTTTGAACAATTTTGGACAAAAATGCAAATTTGGAAAGTTGTAGCAACTCTCCGAAATTTGGAGAAATTGTGGGTTTTGAGTTGCGATTTGTATTTTCATGTATAAGACATGTATAAATCATTTTAGTAGTGATTTGAAATCACTTATATTTGTATTTGACAAATTAGGACTAAAATGATCAAAATGTAAAGTATTGAGGTCTCACGGTAATTAGTGATAAATCTGATTTTTGGATTAAAAATTCAGTTTTTATTTATTGAGTAATTAGAATAAATTGGTTTATTTTAATTGCCCAATAAAAATAATTACCTGAAATTATTTCGGATTGAAAATACGCGAAAATGGTGAAAATGGCGTTACCGGATAACGATTGTCCAAACAGTGAGTTGGTCACTATTCGGGTAGCCCACGAAATATGTTTTTGGGACTCACCTGGGCAGCCCCCATGTGCATTGGTCTGTCGGTTAGGTCGGAAACGCATTTTATGCTATATTGCGGAAAAATATTTTTGTAAAAGTTTCGCGGTGTTTCTATTTATGTCATTATTTGATATCGAATAAATATGGTTAGGTGAAATATGAATAGATTATTAATATTTGATATTGAATAATATATTCATAAGTTTAAAATTTTAAACTATGATTTCACCCGAAATGCGCTTCTTCAGCTGTGTCGTCCTGATAAAACCCCAACAGAAGCTCAATATACTCAATACTATAAAATCGGCATAACTAGTATACCCATCAATATCTATCGAACAATATTTCATACCATGTGTAGCTTCTATGGGACTTCCTACTGATGTTTCTATGATGATAGGTGAATCTAGAGGGTTGGTGTCTCTACCCATCTAAGTATTAAGCACGGTGACACAAAAGAGTGTGTAACACTCGAATCAAATAACACCCTGAGTTAATCAGCAATTTACTTGTGACGACTTTATTAGATTCATGCGCCTCCTGAGGTGTGAAGGTATACACCCTGCCCTTAGCTCTATTAAATGAAGCTTTCCCTCGATCACCTACTGGTTGTTCCATTCCTCATACCGCATGTCCTCTACTCACGGGTCTCTGCTCTCCTCCTCCTAAACTTCTGTTAGTCTATGGCTGGGGTGTAGATGGATCGGTATTGAAAGATGACAAATGATGTGTTGGTATCTGACAGTCTCTCTTCAAATGGCCCATTTGTTCACACCTATAACAACCCCTACTCCCAGATCGACAAGCCCTCGAATGAGTATGCCCACATATCGAACATAACAGAAGACATCATCCTGGTTGGGCCACCGAGGGAGAAGGAACTGCGCGAGAGGTGGAACTTTTAGTCAGCCTACGATCCTTACCTCCTTAAACTGAACCCATATCTCTACAGGTAGTAGGTGGAGCAGACATCTGCTGCTGTTTACTAGGACCACTCTATTATGGCCTAACCCTTTCATATGATCTCGGTTTCTTCCGGGATTTACTTTCTGCTTGTCTCTCTTTAACTCACGCCTCAAATCGTAGAGTAACATCTAAAACCTTAGTATAGGTCGTAGTCTATGTAAAGTGAATGGAGCACAAACAAGAAATCTCGAAGCCCATTAACAAATCTTTTCACCTTCATTTCCTCTGTACTGACTAAATGTAAGGCATAGCGAGATAATCTCGTAAACCGTATGTCATACTCAAGAACTGTCATCTACTCACCCTTAAGCAACTATTTAAACTCCCGAGCTCTAGCATTTCTGATACTTTGCGTTAAAAATCTAGATAAGAAAGTTGTACTGAACTCAACCCATGTTAGTGGAGGAGCATCTCATCACCGACCATTTCGAAAAGACATAAACCAAGTGTTGGCGACATCCCTCAATTGGAAACTACTAACTCCACTGCCATCGAAACACCCTAAAGTTATACATATGAGACCTAATTCCTCAATGACGCCACAATGGCCAGGAGAGGAATCTACTCCCGAGAACGAGGGAGGATGAAGATTCTAAAAGTCATGTAATGACACTAGCAACTCTTGTCGCTATATAACTTAGACTGTTATTGTAGGTGGCTAATGAGGCATAACCGAAGGTCCTGCTTAAAAGGTAGTAGGATCTGGTCTGTTTGGAGGAACTACTGTTTGGTGAGCCATTGATAGTCCTAGAGGTGAAGGTGGAACAAGAACTGTGGGTTCTGCAGATCTCGGCTCTGGGCTTAGTGGCTGCTGCTGTATAAACTCGGCTAGAGCTGCTACTGACTGCTGAACATGCTATAAACCCACAGCTACTAGGTCATTAGGTTGAACCACTGGTGTTGCTCTATCATCTCCTACACCACTCTCATCTACGAACTCCATTCTCTGCCCCTATCTAGCTCAGATAGAGGTGTTACTGATCTTTGATCTGGATCTATGCCCTGGGGTGCCCTACCACGCCTGGGTCTACCTCTGACTCCGGTTCTACCCTTAGGTGGCATGATATTTAAGAAGTTTAAAAGAGATAAAATGGTCAATTACATTTAAAGAAATTATAATTAATCAGAATGGGACATGCCACAGGACAAGGTTACTAGAGTAAATAGCCTCTTATATATAGTAGTACCCCGGGTATACTATATATACAGGACACTGCTACTCTCTTACTGCAGCCACTGATTCCCTAGACAATACTCTGATACCATATTTGTAACATCCCCGATATGAGAATGCTACCGGCAGGCAACAGATCCCACTGTCACTTAAGCCACTAACTTATGCAATAGAAAACTTACTTTTAACATAGCATTATACAATCTTATAAATAACTACACACGCAATCTTAGAATTACCACAAATTCATAATCATAAAATATATATATCTGAAAGTATTTGTCATATACACATCATCATCATATATCTATTATACTTCAAAATGAAATCCTGGAAAGTTACATTCTATATTAATGTAGATCTAAAATGATAGACCCCATGACTAGTGACTGCAACATAACTCTTTTCTATGAATTAAGTCTCCAAAAGTTACGCGTGGCTCACCAAAAGAAGGATCCTACAAAAGAACTGGAGAGTGGGGGTAAGTCATATGGAACTCAGTGATTGAGTAAAAACATCTTAAGTTTAAATCATTTATGGAATCTTTTTTTTTCATTTTTTGTTTAAAACAAATTCTTTTCTTTCAAACTTTGGGAAAAATTATTTCTGAAATAAATTTGTATAAAATCTCTGGAACTGTAGAAAACCTGACGCATGGGGGCGTTACATATCTTTGTCCCCCCATACGCCTAACTAGTGGTCTTGGGCTGTTACGTATCACTATCCCACAAGCCATTGAACTAGATCCAGGAGTTCTGATTCATGCTACTACCTTACCCAGAAACTAGGGTCTAGGGGCGTTACATCTCGCTGTCCCCCTAGCCCTGAACTAGGATCTAGAGACATCAATCATTCTAGTCATGAACTACGTGTGCACACGTTCTCTGTCCGTCAATTCTATAAGTCAGAGCTGAGGTGGGTTTTTCCCCATGCCTCCAAAATCATAAGTGCTCATACTTTTAAATTTCCAAATTTCTCAAAACATTCTTACTTAAAAAATAACTGAAAATTAATTTATCTAACGCCCTAAAATATTTAAAAGTAAGTATTGATCAATAACAAGTAAATACAAATCAATTTTGAAAGAAAATCATCCACTCACAAATTTTGAAGTTTGGTCAACTCTGCTTCACGTCGCTAAGGGAGATTGTCGTTCCCGTCGAGTGTCTAAATCGGATAAACCTAATTAGAATATAAATCTTAATATATGATTCGAAATTAAATTAAACTTCTTACTTCAATTAAAATATCATATTTATCTGTAATGCATGAGTGTCTCTATGTCGGTATGAGTCATTTAGGATGTCCTCTAACCTTTTGAATGAATTGGGGAAGGTTAAATAATTTTTTAAACTAAAATGGTCACGCATCAAGACGCCCACCAGGGTTGGGTCGAGGTAGAGAGTAACTTTTATTGCACGTTGTGACGCTGGGTGCCTCGCATCGTGACCCCTATACGCGTCGCGACTCTAGTAGGACGCGTCGTGACTCCCACAAAACAAAGGCTCTGGTTTGATACGGGTCCTAACGCTAAATCATCAGGTATGATTTAGGGATTCTGCTTTGTTACGCATCGCAATGTGAGCCCAATGGCATCGCGACGCGCAGATGATTCCAGGGCCAAATCTTCATTTTATTTTATGATTAGCTCATTACCTCATCCTAAAACAACCACAAGCAATTACAAGCACTTAATTTATCATCCTACCATTCTTCTAACATCCCAACATCACCAAATCTTACTATCCTCACTTAATGCTTCAACTAAAATGACATACCTAGAATTGCCCAAACATGATTTTCTCAACAAACACACTACTTCCAATCCACAACTCATTAAAAACATTCATTATTCAATACTCAAAATTTCAAGATTTGGGTCAAGTATTCTCACCTTATTTCAAATGCCTTTCCTCGCTAATGGAGTCTCTAAGCTTCTTTCTCCTTCTTCTAAGGCTTTCTTGAATGAACTATCCAAGGTTATCTTGGAAATTTTTGAAAGAGAAATTGAAATTTTTTCTTCTTTGATCCTCTTTATCCACATCCAAGGGAAAGAAAATTGTCAAATTTTTATTACCTTCTGTTGGTGGTGTAAAAAGGCCCTATGACAGCTAAGCAGCACGGTAGGGGTAAGAGGGGTAATTCCCATCATTAAATACCGACCCGACCACTTGAGTAAGAGACCGAGCACTTGACGATAAGCGACTGACCACTTGAAACCGGGTGACCGGGCACTATCAGTTCGGCGACAGCATTCTCAGCTTAGAAGCCCATGATGACCGACCACGTCTAGACCGACCAGATGGCGAAGCATGCCCAGAAGATAAGACATCCTATTTCTACGGGGAAAAGGGATAAAATTATCCTACTTTCACATGGAAACTGATAAGTCAGTGTCTTGATAGGATAAATAAAGTGAAGTCAGCTTCGGATTAGGAATCCTCATAAGAAAATGAGATTGTTTCAACTGGGAATCCTTATGCTAGAAAAAATCTGATTTCTTTGTTATTATAAATAGAAGGGTAGAGTGTGTGTAAAGAGGCATCAGAATCATTAAGATCAGACTTGTAAAAACAAGGAGCAGAGTTGAGAAGCGTTTTTGAGTAATAAAAGTATCATCCTTTTTTGCGCCCGTGGACGTAGGTCGGACCAAGATCCGCCGAACCACGTTAAATCTCCTTGTTGATTGGTGTGTTTATCTGTCTTTTGCTAAATTTTCTTTTGGTTTCCCCTTAACCGAACAAATTCACTATTGAGGGAGGATTGTCTCGGGAGTAATATTCTTATATTACCCTGAGCCCAAAATCAGTCGTCAACAGTTGGCGCCGTCTGTGGGAACTCAACAAAAAATGGTTCGCGTAGTAAGACGATGGCAGAAGGCGGAAATCACCAATCGTCGAGGAGTCCGGCCACAGATTGGATGAAGAAGATAGAAGAAAGCATAAGGAATGACAAAAAGGATAATCAGGCCCTCCTAAAAACAATGATGGACCGACTGGAGAGAATGGAAGGGGAGAACAGCGAGAAGCCTGAAATCAGAGCTAATCAAAGAAGAGGAGAGATAGCAGATGGAAAAAGGATTGTGGATACAAGTGAAGACGATGGACCTAGGAGGAGGGGGCCTTACGGGATAAAATCCATAGTTGTGGAAAAAGATTCACAAGCAGAGGATACATGGGAAGAAGAAGAAGAGAGACGTTCGACAGATTCCTCTTATGATAGTCTCCGCTACACTAGAAGAGGAGGCAAAGAGTACGACGAGACTTTTTGGGAGATCCCGAGGCATGAGGAACACCGCACCCGTGGCAACAGATATGAAGAAAAGCGCAGAAGGCGACATGGTGGCCCAAATAGCGAGGTAAAATCTTGGTTAAAGAAAGAGATGGCCAAGTGGGGGGCAAGCCTCAAAACAGATACAGAAGATACCCGGGATGACAAAGAGGAATCCCCCCTCACAGAAGAAATAAAATCAGCAAAATTCCCGAAAAGGTTCAACATGCCAACCATGACGCCCTACAAAGGCCATACCGATCCAAAATCCAATGTTGAGAGCTTTGTACTATTGATGGAGGTCCAAGGAGTGACATGGGACGCCGTGTGCAAGGTATTCCCCCTAACCTTGGGTGGATCCGCCATTCTATGGTATAGAAGCCTAGCCCCATGGAGCATCGGTAGCTTTGCACAACTCAGAAAGTCGTTCGTACGGCACTTCAAAGGGGCCTGCGCCCCTAAAACGACAATCGGAGAGTTAAGACTCATGAAGCAGGGAGACGACGAGCCCCTAAAAACCTTTATTGAGAGGTATCATAACATGGTGCTCGAAGCTGGGGGGTATGAGTCTCCCGAGGCCTTGGAAAGCCTGAAGAGAGGCTTAAAAGTCGGAAGACTATGGACCCACCTAAGGATCCAAGGCACCCCAGACTATGCAACCACTCTGGAGGTAGCCCGGAAGTTCGTCTCGTTAGAAAACGAGGAAAAATTCTCCCGGAGAGGGACGACCATCAGAGAGAGGACGATAAGGGCAGAAGCCCCCCGACGAGCAGACAGGGAGCCCAAAAAACCACCCCCAAAACACAAGGAATTCAAACCGATACCTCGAACAACCAGGAAAGATGAGCCCCGACCCAAGTAAACCATGTCTTCACGGAAGATGCGTACATTCCTCTGAAAAAGCAACTGGGGCAAATCGTCATGGAGATCCATGGAAAAGGCCTCTTAATAGAACCTGACCTCAGGAGATTTCCCCCTGATAAAAGAAATCAAAAAGCCTATTGCGTACATCATAATCTGAAAGGACACGCGACAGATAGGTGCAAAGATTTGCGGGAACAGATGGAAGACCTGGCGAGGAATGGATATTTAAATAAATTTATTGACCATGAAATTATGGCGACTAGGCAGAGGACACATAGCACTGACCAGAGATTCTAATCGGTCAAGGAAAAACAATAACAGAACTCGGGATTCAGACGTGATAGAAATGGAACAGGCCCCGGGATTACAAGGTGGTCGGTCGGTACCAACAATGCCCACAAATGAGCAAAATATAAGGTTTTTTCTCGAAAATCCCGCAGAAGAACTGTAAGAAGGGCAGTATGTCCCCAAATATAAATGAAACCTTATTTTTTCAAAAGAAAAATTTGTTCATCCGCTTTCTTAAAACAAAGTTAAAAGCCATATACAAAAAACGGGGGACATACTCGACGCCCAGTACAAAAGACAGTTGGCCCCAAGGCCACTTCATTAATCGGCTCGGGGCTGGATTACGTTCCGCTGAGACCGCTGCGATGATCGGCTCGGGGCTCGATCTTGTTCCGCCGAGGCCACTTGACTATTCGGCTCGGGGTCGGGTTACGTCCCACCGAGTCATGATTATTGGCCTAGGGATGAAACATTCCCCCAGAACCAAATATCTCTCAAGCTCGGGGTCCTCAGAAAATTCAGGGACATATTCAATGCATAGGATCCGTGAGAAGCATAAAACGGGGAGGGATGATACCCTTGTGGCGATTGCTTGCTCCAGTGTTACCGAACATAAGGAGGAATATGCCCTTAATGTGTCGAACACTCTCTGATCCTCACTTACCCGATGTAATGGATCCGTGAGAAAGCATAGCACGGGGAGTGATAATGCCCTCATGACGATTGCTAGCTCCAGTGATATCGGACCTAAGGAGGAATGTGCCATTATTATCCTAGACACTCTTTGATCCATTCATCATTTGGATCCAAGAGAGGCGCAGCACAGGAATGCGTTGTGCCCCTGTGGCGTGTGCCTGCTCCAACACGGTAAGGAGGAGCCCTCACACAAATACACAGGCTTCATAGGCCCTTATTATCCTAACCTTGACAAACAGCACTCGGCGTCATTATCGGAATGGGAAAGAGTACAAAACTCTTCAGTGCTTGTTTCGAATTGCACAAATTTTCAGTTGTCCCTTTTGAACCTAGATCTTGGGATCTCTAGTTAGCTAGGTTGGGTTTCTATAGTGACAATTCTTAATTTATAGGCTTCAAACCCATTCCCCTCGATGACTTCTCAACTTGCTCTCTAGGTAAATCTTTAGTAAATGGATCCGCTAGGTTTTCCTTCGACTAAACATAATCGATCGATATTATGCCACTTGAGAGTAGTTGACGTATGGTATTATGTCTCCGAAATATGTGTCGAGACTTACCATTATATATTGTATTTTAGGCTCTCCCAATAACTGATTGGCTATCACAATGTATGTTTATCACTGGCATCTGTTTGGGCCAACTAGGAATATCCTCCAGGAAATTTCGAAGCCATTCCGCTTCTTCCATTGTTTTGTCTAATGCTATGAACTCGGATTCCATAGTAGATCATGCAATGCATGTTTACCTCGAGGATTTCCATGACACGGCAGCATTACCAAGTATGAAAACAAATCCACTCGTTGGAATCCACTGTATCAGATATCCAGTTAGCACCACTGTATCCCTCTAGAACAGCAGGATATCTCGCATAATGTAGCCCATATTTTGAAGTTTCTCTCAGATACCTCAAAAATATTACTATGGATTTCCAGTGGTTATGTCCTGGATTACTCGTATATCCACTAAACATGTTCATAGCTTGAGCGATATCAGGTCATGTATAATTCGTTAGATACATCAGACTTCCGATGATTCTCGAATACTCTAATTATGATACGCTTGAGCCAGTATTCTTTAATAGATGAAGAGTTAGGTCTACAGGAGTTCTAGCCACATTTATATCTCATTTTTATATTTCTCAAGTATCTTCTCAATATAATGAGTTTGAGATAATATATATCCTTCTGATGTTCTAGAAATCTTAATTCCTAGGATCATATCAGCTACTCCTAAATCTTTCATATCAAATTTGCTGGATAACACTCTCTTGGTAGACAGAATCATTTCATGATTACTACCAATTATCAGTATATCGTCTACATAAAGACACACAATGACATCTCATTTTTGAGTTGACTTGGTGTACACACATTTATCACACTCATTGGTTTTGAACCCACTTGACAACATCTCTTTGTCAAATTTCTTATGCCATTGTTTGAGTGCTTGCTTTAATCCGTACAAGGATTTTACAAGTTTGCACACCTTCTGTTCTTGTCCAGGAACATTATACCCTTCTGGTTGTTCCATGTAAATTTCTTCATCCAATTCACCATTCAAGAATGTCGTGTTTACATCCATTTGATGTATTTCAAGACCAAAAATAGTTGTTATGGCTATGAGCATTCTTATCGATGTGATACGAGTCACTGGTGAATAGGTGTCAAAGTAATCAAGGCCTTCAATTTGTCTATAACCTTTTATGACAAGCCTTGCCTTGTACTTATCTATTGATCCATCCGGTTTCATCTTTCGTTTGAATATCTATTTGTAGCCCAGTGGCTTAAAACCTGGAGGAAGATCAACCAACTCCCAAGTATGTTTCTGTAGGATGGAATCAATCTCACTGTTGATAGCCTCTTTCCACAAAGGTACCTCCGGTGAAGATATTGCTTCCTTATAGCTTTGAGGCTCATTTTCTAACAAGTATGTCAGAAAATCGGGACCAAACAACTTAGACGTTCTAGCTATTTTTCTACGTCTAGGTTCGATTGTCTCAACGTTTGCACGTTGGTCCAACTCTTGGTCAACCTGATCACTGTCTTCGACATTATCAATAACTCTTTTGAGAGACTCTGTTCTTTCCTTACAAGGAAATGTCTCTTCAAAAAATATTGCATTCTTTGACTCAATTATCATATTCGGATTGATGTTAGGAATCTTAGACTTGTGTACCAAGAATCGATACGCACTACTATTGTGAGCATATCCGATGAATATACAATCAACAGTTCTGGGTCCTATTCTAACCTTCTTAGGTTTAAGAACCATTACTTTGGCAAGACACCCCCACACTTTAGGTATTTGTAGGAAGGTACGTGACCTTTCCACAACTCATATGGTGTCTTGTCCAATCTTCTGTGAGGAAGCTTGTTCAGAACGTAGTTCACAGAAAGTAAGGCTTCCCCCATAAGTTCTGGGGTAAACCAGAGCTTGTCAACATGGCGTTCATCATTTCCTTCAACGTTCGATTTTTGCACTCAGTAATCCCGTTTTGTTGAGGCGATTAAGGAGTAATGGTTTCGTGAATAATTCCATTATTGGAATAATATTCACCAAATGGTGACAAATATTCACCACCTCTATCACTCCTGATTCTTTTGATTTTCTTGCCAAGTTGATTTTCAACTTCATTCTTATAGTGTACAAAGTTATCAATAGCTTCATCTTTTCTCCTCAGCAAATACACATAACAGAATCTTGTGCTATTATCGATAAAAGTGACAAAGTACTTTTTACCGCCTCTTGTTTGCACAATATACATATCACACACATCAATGTGTACAAGTTCCAAGGGTTCAAAACTGCGTTCAATGGAATGAAATGGTGCTCTATGCATTTTTGCTTCAACACATGCCTCGCACTTTTGTTGGCTATCAATTGCAAATTTAGGTAAGGTCCATGTTAAATAATTTACACATTGTATCATAATTAACATGTCCTAACCTACCACTAAATAATATAAACGAAAGTTGTAGCTTTATTAATAGCACTGTATCGATTGATAGTCATTACATTGAATTTGAAAAGGCCCAGAGTGAGGTATCATTTTCCTACATACACATCATTTTTTGTCAATACAAATTTATCAGAAACTAATAAAAGTTTAAAACCAGCCTTGCTAAGGAGAGAGCCTGAGACCAAGTTCTTCCAAATATCAGGAACATACAAAAAATTCATCAATGTAAGCTCTTTCCAGATGTCATCTTTAGAACCAGTATTCCTTGTCCAACCACTCTTGAGGTATTTCCCATTGTCAGATGATCATCGCCATCGACCTTTTGATACAAGGAAAATATCTTGCTATCTGTACATATATGACGAGTAACCCCAGTGTCTACTCACCTTTCTCTCGGATTCCCAACCAAGTTGGTTTCAATTATCACTGCTGATAAGTTCATCTCTGAGATCTCTTCAGTCAGCTGCTCATCTTCAGTGACATGGGCCTCATTTTCTTTTTCTTGCCCTTGTCATGAGACTTCTTATTTCTGCAGTCCTTTGCCATGTGACCGCTCTTACCACAGTTGTAACACTTCCCCTTGAACTTCTTGTTAGCTTGGGAAGAATCGGCTCCACTGTTCTTTCTCTTCTTGCTACCCTTTACACCCACGACGATGTTGGCCTTAGACTCCATAGTTTTGTAGCTGGCCTTCTCGGACTTCCTGTTGTCCTATTCGATCCTCAATCGAACTCCAAGGTCTTCAAGGCTTATCTGCTTCTTTTTGTGTTTCAGATAGCTCCTGAAGTCATTCCATGATGGAGGCAACTTTTCAATGATAGCGGCAACTTTAAACGTCTCACAGAGTTTCATTCCTTCATCCAATATTTCATGAATGATCAATTACAGTTCACCCAACTAAGATATTACTGTTCTTGAATCTACCATCTTGTAGTCCAGGAACCTACCCACAGTAAATTTCTTTTGTCTGGCATCCTCTATTTTGTATTTCTTCTCGAGAGATTCCCATAGAATCTTCGCAGAAGTCATGCCTTGGTACACATTGTACAGGGTATTGTCAAGTCCACCGAAAAGGAAGTTCTTGCACAAGAAGTCGCCAGACAACCATGTCTCTTCTCGCAGTTGTTTGGTTTTTGCCAATTCACCCTCCACAGGATCCAGAGGATCTTTGAGGTACTTAGCCAACTGGAGAGTTGTCAGGTAGAACAATATTTTTCTCTGCCTCTGTTTAAAGTTTACCCTACCAAACTTTTCCGGCTTTTCTCCATGAGAGACCGGTACTGTGATGTTTCCACTAGCCATGCGTAACTGGAAAAACCAACAAAGATAAATAAGTCTACAAAAGATAAATTGCACAATGATCAACAAATGATCTTTTTCAAGTGATATATCAAGTATACACTCGTTGTTCTATTGGAGGGTAGTACCAATAAACACAAGCCCTTGAACTTCGACTAAGGTTTCTTATGAAAAGTAAATAAAAAAATATTCCCAGAGGAAGATGGGAGTCTGGAGTAACCACTTAGGCTCTTATCACCTTTTTGACAGAATATCCTTTAAACACTTCTTCAATATAATCTCTTAGCAATTCAAAACTTAGTATTACACTTTAAATTTTACATTACAATATTCGATATGTGTAGATATATGTATATGAGTCAATCAAGATTGGATGGAATTACTTGTGTATGATTACACTTTAAATTCTCAACCAAGTATGCAAAACACAATTAATTTTCAACTTTATCACTATGTCTATGCATGTGATAATTCAATATCCTAATATTAGCTTAAATCTAGACTACCAAGATTATTGTGATACAGTATATGATTTACTAAGTTAATATTATTAATCTAAGTCTTTTCAATTTTAAAAATAATTCAAGGACTAATTTCGTTAGTGTCGCATTCGTATCTGCGTTCGAATGAGACTGTCCAGCGTGTGCACGTTCGTGTAGCGTTTGTAAACGCATTCGAATGAAGTGTTCCAGAGAGTTCACGTTCATAGAGCATTCGAGAATGTGTTTGAAAGGAATATTCTAGAGAGTTTATGTTCGTGTGGCATCCAAAAACACGTTCGAACGAAATATTCAAGAAGGTTTACATTCGTGTTGTGTTTCAGACACGTTCGATCGTTCTAAGTAGAGGGTTTGCGTTCGATTTGCGTTTGAATACACGTTCGAACGTTCTTAGGCAGAAGGCTTACGTTCGAGTTGCTTTTGAAGATACGTTCGAACGTTCTTACGAAAATTCATATTTTTGCCTTTGCGTTCGTCGGACGTTCAAACGCCCTTACGTATTTTTCATGCACAAACTATATTTTCTAGAAACTTTCCTTATCTAAGCATGCGAATTACTATCTAACAACACTAATTTAATAAGTTCTTAAGATTTTTGGTGGTATAATGTCATTAAATAGAAACAAACATGCAACCAAATAGATCAAAACCATAAAATCCAACCAAACAATGCAAAACCCTAAAACTTGCAATATGGAGAAAAAACCGGGAAAAATTGACGAAATGCAGTCCAAGTCGAGATAGATCTCTGTCCTTAAGAACTTATTAGCCCCGTCTCGGCGCTCTATGAGTTTTATGGCTAATGTTCTCACATGATAACTCGGATTCCTCTTCTCCAAGGGGCATTCCTTAAGAAGATCTTGAACTTGGAAAAGGAGGAACTCTCTCTCTGACTCAAAAACAAAATTATGAGACTCGAGACTTGTTTTCAGATCTGGATCCTTAGAATGAACCTCCAAAGCCCTTTAAACAGACATGGAAGGGTGTCTTAAGGGCACCCTTGTTGGACAGTTATGACCCATAGCGTCACTATTTGTATAGATCATGGAGTTGTTGTACAAATTAACTATGTGACAAAGGAAATTGCTCTCTTATCATTTGTGATTAGATCACCAAGATGTATAAATGATAGGATGTCCTTATGATTAGTTCCTGGATTGAGATGATATGAGACAGTGTCAATCCACGAAGGTTTAATCATTAAATATCCCTAGTCAGAGTATTATCGAGATTGGACATCGATAATGCGTAAAAGACTAGTATTACACTTGTGCGCGTTGTGAGGGCATAACAACATAGTTCTCATATATTTGGGTAAAGGATACTCATGCAAGTGTAGTAGGAGGTTGTGTTTTACCGATGGTACGGAAAACAGCTTCGCTTTGGATAGACCCCTCGGAATTCCATTGGTAGTATGACTATGTGTCTATGGAAGTCCGAAATCAGGGTAGGTGTATTTTGTCTTAACCTGAGACTTGCACCGCTAATACTTGCGACAATCAATATGTTTTGGTTTTAGGTCGTCCAGGGCTTTAACAGGTTTTGTGTACGCCTCTGCTGGGTATATTGAGAATTGTAGTGTGGTGGGTGTGATGTCAAGATGGAAGTATCACTCCAGTCATAGTGGAGATGATGGTCACGTAGGATACGGAACTTGTTCTCTTATATGCTGCAGCTATCGGGATATTATGACTAGGTCATGTTTATCCGATTTTAGAGACTAGTTACCAAAGATCCGATATGTGCTTCGTACGAGACAGACATAATCCAGCCCCAGGCCTAGCATGTGACATCCGATACTG
This sequence comes from Zanthoxylum bungeanum, assembly GCA_019454045.1. NCBI lineage: Eukaryota > Viridiplantae > Streptophyta > Magnoliopsida > Sapindales > Rutaceae > Zanthoxylum > Zanthoxylum bungeanum. The sequence continues at coordinate 70,380 of SKCR01021140.1, forward strand.
GATCGAAATACGCAATACTACGTATACTACGCCTGATATAGATCACAGATTTCTGTAAGGATATTTCTGGAGAATTGGGTAGGAATGGCGCTTTGCTAGAAGCCAACCTTGTCTTGTAAATCGGTATAAACGTAGTACTAGGTACGTACGTGTTCGGATAGTCCGATGACCGAATTTACTGCCAATATATCCGGGGATCTCATGGGTCGCTTCCCGAATATTCACCGATGACGTATGACTCGCACTTTATTAATCTGGGATTAATTAGATGAGAGAGAAAAATAATCTGGGATTAATTACAGAGACATTTTATCTAGGATAAAATATTAATTAAAGAGAGAAAATGATTAATTTAGAATTAATCGATAAAATAATATATTCGATATATTATACAAAATTGGATTTCGATGCGGAATTAAAATTAGATTTTAATTCGGGCAAATGAGTTAATTTAGAATTAATTCGTTAGCGACGTGAATAGTAATTTTGCTAGGCATAATTATTTAATTACGTCGCAATGGAAAATTCCTTCATTTGGAATTAGCAAACCCGAGCTTGGGAGTGTTTGCGAGCGCACTCGTATTTCTAATTTAAGTGCGGCTCGCAAGTCACATCAAGCGTCAAATCACTAGTCACATCAAGTGTCAAATCATTATTTACTTTGAGTGATGTGACAACTTGTCACTTGATTGATTGAGTGATGTGAATAGTTGATGTGGTGGTTGAAATCCTTTAATGGCTTGACTTTTGGAAAGCAAAAAATAAGGAAAATGAATTTTGGAAATTCATAAGTGTATTAGATACACTTTTTGACAACCACCAACACATCTCTCTCTCTCAATTTCTTCTTCTCTCTTTCATCCATGGGCTGTTTTTTTTTCTCCCTCAATTTTCTGTCACAACCGAGAATGAAGGAGAAGCTATGTGAAGTTTTGTTGCAAAATTTCACTAGTGCTAGCACACAATAGAGTCTTGCGAAGGTGATAGGGAACCGCACATGTGAGCATGGAATTTCAACTAAAGCTTGGAGCTTGATGGAACCACACATGGCCGAATCTTGGAGAGCCATTTCAGCTCACTGTCGTGACCACCAAGGAGGGCAGAAAAGATTTTTGTTCTTCACCGCATCACCTCAACCGATCGATGTAAGTATTGCGCAACTTTCTCGTGTATTCTAACTTATGTTTCTTGCTTGATAATCGATCCTCGGGACCATAGAAACTCCAACAATGGTATTAGAGCGAGTAAAAGCATGAAACTTGAATTTAGGGTTAAAATTGGGTAAAATATATTTGAGCATGATTTGATAAAATTGGATGATTGAGTATGCTTAAATGTAGTTTAATTGAAGTTGGATTGGATCAATTTCATGAAATATTGTTTGGAACAATTTTTGCCCAAATTCTTGGCTTGGCCGAGAGGTTGTTGAACCCTAATGTCTTGGGATTTTTGATTTTTGATTCATTGGATGAGTTGGAATCATGTTGGGAATGTTGATTTATGATTTAATTGGATTGAATTCGAAATTGATTTAAAAACCCTATATTGCCGAGACAAAGGAAGCATAAAAATGGGTTTGATTTTTGTTAAAATGTGTTGGACATGTTTTAATGTAAATAAGCATAATTAATTAGGCTAATTGATGTTTTGGAAATGTTAACTTAGTTAATTAATTATGTAATATACTTTAGGTTAATTAAGTTATAAAATTTGGAATTTGGTAATTTAATTAATTAGGCTTAAATTGGATTTGGGCTTGAAAAGTTGTTATTGGGCTTTAATGGGCTTGGTTGTACCAAGATTGGTTTAGGAAAATTGGTTGGATCCAATTGGGCCCAAAACCATTTCCATAAGATTCAAATGCGACTAATGGACCTTTAATATTAATTGGGCCTAATGGGCCTAAATTGGTTTCTAGGCATATAAGGGTGATTCCTTTAAATGGGCTTTAGTCTTTGGGTTTGACCCAAGTTGACCAAAAGTCCATGCCTTAAGAAATTAATTAAAAGCCCATTGGACTTTAATTAAATTAGCATTGGATGTTAATCGGACTTTGAGACCCGTAACGGTTAGATTTAGAATCTAAGTCGTAAAGGTTCGTTAATAAAGTGTAATATTTAATTTGGAATTAAATAATAAATTAGTATTAAATATATATTAAATTGGATTTAATGTTGTAGTTTAATTTAATTCAAGAATTCGTACTTTGAAAACTTATTCGCAAAACGAGTTTGACTCGTGCAAAATCAAATCGTTGTTTGAACATTGGATGGTCACTAATATCATATTAATTAATTGGATTAGATTGATTGATAACATGTTTGTGTGAATACATGGTTGCGATGCATGAATAATGTATATCGGATGGATATTAGATGGGTGGGGCAATTTTAGAAATTGTTGTAATAAATTTAGAATTTATTAATTGGACCTGCGTGTCCAGCCTATGCCCTTCTTACTCTCTGTATTTCTCTTCTCACTTATTCCCCTCAATGTAAATGAGGTTTCTTTAGAAGTGTTATGTAACGGGTAGAAGTAATACTTGTGCTAACGGGAGAGAGGAAAGAGAGAGATTTGATCTAGGATCAATGTGTTAAGTATCCATCCGCATATCATTATTATTTATTTACGCGCCTTATTATGTGTTTAGAATGCATGTTTAAGGGTGTATGATGATGACACCTTAACAAAGATTATAAATTGGTTTCCAATTTGCACGCGAAAAACCCTCAAATAATATTAAGCGTTTTTCCTTCCATTGAGTGATTCTTACTCAAGATCTAAGACTGACATTGGCTTGTTGGCCAAAGTCAAGGCCTTTGTCCGTCGAGGATGTGTTTGAATCACGAAAGCTTTGTTCCATATTGGTGTCTTGTCCAAGTTGTGATTTGTTGGCCAAAGTCAAGATCACTTCTTGTCCATCGACATTGATTATGAAGCTTTCCAAGGACAATGGGTTCCGCTTAACTGGGATCACTAAGTCTGTTGTGCCAAAGCCAAGGCTTAGTTGATTCAGAGGAAAAAGGTTAGGTAATATATTGGATATATTGGCATATATAAGATATATGTTTCGGACTTGGATGTCCCCCTTCTGGATCTAGGAATTGGATGGGATCCAATTGATCTTAGAGATCTACCTAGTTAATTATCATACAATTTGTTGGCCAAAGTCAAGATTGTGTGTTATTTAACGGGATCCTAGCCCACTAGGAAACAAGGTTTCCCGAGTACTCAACAGAGGGTTAGAGGCTCGCCGAAAAATAGTGGGAGGCAAGTATTAAATTTGTAATATTCATTTAGTAACTTGCCATAGGCGCTCATATCAAATTATTCGCCAAATAAATTAAATGTTAGTTGGACTAATATTTAATCGTTGTTTTAATAAAACGGTTGGACTGTATTCAAACTATTTCATTTATAGTTGATTATATAATTGGATTATAGTAATCAATATATTTGAATTAACCATTTCAATTAATAGTTGATTTTATAATTGGATTATAGTAATCAATATAATTGAATTAACCAATTAAATTATAGTTGATTATATAGTTGGACTATAGTAATCATTATAATAAATAGTACCTAAATCGTTGATTAAATAGTTGGACTATTAGAATCAAGATAAATTGAAAGATTAGTGTTTAAAACATAATCCTGGGTGAAAATATATTTAAACGACTTTAATTTTCAAATTTGGAATAAAATTTCAGGATGGTCCTGGAAACTAATAAGTTACTTTATTTGATAAAATAACATATTAGGCCTAAGCCCGGAGTTAAGCAAATAATAGAGCATGATAATTGGAATATTCATGTGATGATAACTTTAGTGCTTAATCTGTTATGCTTGCCGATTAGACTCCTTAATTTCTTAATCAGAACTAAGGATTAGATCATTAAAGTATGATAATGAAATTGAAAGATCTTCATAGATCTAATTTTAGATCTTTGAAATACTAAATTGCAATTATAAACTCTTGGAGAGTTAATGGCTATTCTCAATGAGACAAAGCCAAAGTTTGCAATAAGGCAAGAAGCGCAAGGCGCATCTCGCTTCGATATTCTAGAAGGCCAAGGCTTGGCCATAGGCTTCTGGGGTACCGAAAAAGGCAAAGGCAAAGTCATTATAATCTTCTAGGAAAACAAATGACATATCCCAAAATGTCTGCTTAAACTGTGGCAAACGGGATCGCGGAAGCGTGACTGCCGTTTGAACATAGCAGACATGAAGGAATTGAAGAACGACCAAGGCTCCGACTTCAAATATGTTTGTTATAAATATGTTCACTACTAGTATTAAAATTGGATTTTGACTGCAGTTTGAAAAACGGAACAGTAAGCTGGAAATCTTCCAAGCAAGATACTGTTACCGAATAAACAACTAAAGCGGGTTATTGCTACAGTTGAGGCACCAATAGAAGCCTTCTGGATTGATAATAATCTAATTAGATTAGATATAGTTCTGTTAGCAGCTGAGCTAGGGATAGACCCCTCATAATTCCATTGGTAATATGACTATGTATCTATGGAAGTCCGAAATCAGGGTAGGTGTATTTGGTCTTAACCTGAGACTTGCACCGATAATACTTCCGACAATCAATATGCTTTGGTTTTAGGTCGTCCAGTGCTTTAACAGGTTCTGTGTACGCCTCTGCTGGGTATATTGAGAATCGTAATGTGTTGGGTGTGATGTCAAGATGGAAGTATCACTCCAGTCATAGTGGAGATGATGGTCACGGAGGATACGAAACTTGTTCTCTTATATGCTGCACCTATCGGGATATTATGACTAGGTCATGTTTATCCGATTATAGAGACTAGTTACCAGAGATCCGTTATGTGCTTCATACGGGGCAGACACAATTCCATCCCCAGGCCTAGCATGTGACATCCGATACTGGATCGAAATACGCAATACTATGTATACTACACCTGATATATATCACATATTCCTGTAAGGACATTTCTGGAGAATTGGGTAGGCATGGCGCTTTGCTAGAAGCCAACATTGTCTTGTAAATCGGTATAAACGTAGTACTAGGTACGTACGTGTTCGGATAGTCCGACGACCGAATTTACTGCCAACATATCCGGGGATCTCATGGGTCGCTTCCCGAAGATTCACCGATGACGTATGACTCGCACTTTATTAATCTGGGATTAATTAGATGAGAGAGAAAAATAATATGGGATTAATTACGGAGACATTTTATCTGGGATAAAGTATTAATTAAAGAGAGAAATTGATTAATTTGGAATTAATCGATAAAATAATATATTCGATATATTATACGAAATTGGATTTCGACGCGGAATTAAAATTAGATTTTAATTCGGGCAAACGAGTTAATTTAGAATTAATTCGTTAGCGACGTGAATAGTAATTTTACTAGGCATAATTATTTAATTACGTCGTAACGGAAAATCATTAATTTGGAATTAGCGAACCCGAGCCCGAGAGTGTTTGCCCGCAAGTCACATCAAGCGTCAAATCACTAGTCACATCAAGCGTCAAATCATTAGTCACTTTGAGTGATGTGACAACTTGTCACTTGATTGATTGAGTGATGTGAATAGTTGATGTGGTGGTTGAAAGCCTTTAATCACTTGACTTTTGGAAAGCAAAAAATAAGGAAAATGAATTTTGGAAATTCATAAGTGTATTAGATACACTTTTTGACAACCACCAACACATCTCTCTCTCTCAATTTCTTCTTCTCTCTTTCTGCCATGGGCTGTTTTTTTTCTCCCTCCATTTTCTGTCACAGCCGAGAATGAAGGAGAAGCTATGTGAAGTTTTGTTGCAAAATTTCACTAGTGCTAGCACACAATAGAGTCTTGCGAAGGTGATAGGGAACCGCACATGTGAGCATGGAATTTCAACTAAAGTTTGGAGCTTGATGGAACCACACATGGCTGAATCTTGAAGAGCCATTTCAGCTCACTGCCATGACCACCAAGGAGGGCAGAAAAGATTTTTTTTCTTCACCGCATCGCCTCAACCGATCGATGTAAGTATTGCGCAACTTCCTCGTGTATTCGCACTTATGTTTCTTGCTTGATAATCGATCCTCGGGACCGTAGAAACTCCAACAACCCTTTGGTTTGGGGTGTAACCCTCTTAAGGATTATACCCCTTCCATGCACCATTTGGAGTGTTCTTCTAAATTGGAGGACATGTCCCCTTCTACCATTCAAGGGACATGTCCCTCCTCCATCCAAACACTATAATTAGAGAATTTTCAACAACAATGTGATCGAGACACAACAACACCACTTTCAGGAAGCTCAGTCACATATTAATTAAAAGACAAAATGATTTTCAGACTAATTTTGACCTTATGAAAATATAAATTTGAGAGAGATTTCTTTATAAAAGTTGTAGGTATAAATGTTAACTATAGGTAGAATTTTATAAATTATGATTTTAAGTCTGAATGAAAGATATATAAGTATTTGAAAAATGTATTGTATGAAATCATCAACATATTATAAATGTAATGACCATTTTTACCGATTTTATTTTTTTGTCGAAACATATCGACTTGATACTTGTTTTAAAGCTTATTATTTGTAAATTAATAATATATAATTTTTGCCAAGAAACAATTTAAATTTTGGGAGATAATTATATTTAAAATTGAAAGTTAGAAATTATTATTATTTTTAAATAATTTAATATTATTTAAATAGAAATGATGTATCTGTGCATAGAAGAATATAATTTTTGTCAATGAATTAATATCTATTTCCAAGGATCCATCTTTTATGAAAAAAATTTTGATGAAAAACTTTGATACCCGGTCGTTTTCTAAGAAATTGTCATCTTCAAAGGTCCCCATGCGAGGCTTCCACCTGGCTTTAATACTTCAACAAGTCAATTCAAAATTTTGATTTAATTTAATGTCCTTTTGGTAATTTTACCATAAATAAGACTAAAAATGATTCTTTTTTTTTCCCTGTATTTTTAGCAAAACTTTAGATAGTTTTGCTTTTAAATAAAAGCTCATATTGATATATTACAATTGAGGTTTATTAAATATTAATATTCTACTAAAATATCAAAATGCAGATGCAGTGTCTATCTGAAACCGTACGAGATTTAAATATCTAATTAAATTTTATAAAAAGGAAGAAAAGCATCTACCATTTGATTGCACATAACAAAATAAAACATATTTTACAAGATACACAGTTGCATATTCTTCAAGGCCACCTGTGGTAGCTAGATAGCTATTATTTTATACATTTTGTGGTTTGTTTTTTACTAATCCCAAAATCATTAAAAAAATTTAAGTTGCCTAAGTAGACATTGGTGTAGCTAGATCTTAGAGTCTTGAATAATATTTATGCTGCAATAATTGAGGTAGCATAGGAGACATTATTGCAAATTTTCCAACTTCACAAAGAACCAAATAAATAAAGATAAAACAATAACAATTGTAAAAACTCAGAATATCTAATCCCCACTAGCCACTAATTATGATAATTGACACCTTCAATAAAATGAAGAAAATGAAAAAAATAAAAAATAAATAAATAAAGGAATCTACTGGATGATGCATGATGCCTCATAGTCAGCTCCCACGTCTTCAAGCACCATCAAATTTTGTGTCTGTAATTGTGACCCTCAATCAAACGACCTAACTCAGACACACTCAATTTGTGAGGTTTCAAATATTAAATTCATATCGTATTTATGACCTATTCATGAATACAGGTAATCAATTTTTCCAAAATATTACCCATTTAAGGGTATTATATCTTGTCTTTTGTATACATATTCGATCTAATTTAATTTAGATCGAAACTAACTGAGGTCTATTTATCTATATATTAGATAAAGACTCAAGAATATACAGTAGTTAGATACTTATAATGACGTTTTTAATTGACATTGGGAGGTGTCGCTACTTATGATATATTTTCAAATAAAATTCCTGGTCGGGATTTACTGACACGAGTCGGTTAGTAAAATCCATTGAGATCGGTACATCTTATATATCAAGAGACTCGTATATACATGTAGTTTTTTATTGGATGAGCACTGAACGACTCATCAGAAGTATTCCTAATAGACGGCGAACCAACGTCAATAGGAATCTTCCCAAATTGAGTAGCATATGTGGTTCTTTGACTTAAGATATTACTGTGGACCGATGCTCATGTTATAACCCTCAATACTTTGACAACAGTCACATCACCATCAATCTAGACCAGACCTCCTCATGTTCGTTGGGTGTGGATCGATACTCATGATATCTTGTGAAGTATCCAGAGAGGATATGTCATCATGTGTGCATGATTTAGATATCAACTTCGTGATCCTTTAAATCATTGGCTAAGGTATACTATGGAAATGAGTTCTCAAGTATTTATCTATAGAATCATAAATATATCGCGACAAACATGAATTGTACATAACAGAGATTTGGCGTTTCTTCTATATCTCAAGTACAATTTGAATAGCCTATGACAGAGGGAGTATACGGTATGCCTTGACCTCAACTTATATGATTTAGCGTGATTATCTGTGATCATCTTAATTTGAAAGTGGGTGAATTACGAACACAGAATGTGTTCCATTATAGATATACCTGAATTTAGAGAGTCCCACTAATAAAGTATGCTCGTAGAGCACTAAGATAATTTATTACGAATAATACAGATTATTTGTAACATTACAAATGATGGAGTATTTTTATATCTAATGTGTATTTGTATATTATACATAATTTGATTAGATACACATTAGAATTTTGACACATGTATAAATAAATATGTGATTAATTCATTATTATTTAAATTAATAATTATATTTAATTACGAAATATTATTAGAATATTCCTTAATAAAGCTTATAAGATAAGTTGAAAACTTGAAAAAAAAAAAATTATTCAAGTATTTATCGTATATTTGGCCTAATTTTGGCCATATATTTGTAACTGTCTAAAATGATAAAAATACCTCACCCAATTTATATGGCTAAATTAAGCCATAACACCATTTTTGGTGAGAAAATTATTTTCTTTTTGTTTTGGCTTGAGATGGTTAGTGACTTAGTTGCTAAGTCAAAATAGATAATATAAATTACATATCCGATTTTAAGAATATAATCCTATAGAGAGAATAGTTTCTTGTGTAGTAAGGATTGACATGAATTACTTCATGTCTCGAGATCATTGACTAGTATTAAGAAAACTTTATTTAGGTTTTTGTTTATCTGCAATGACGTTTCTTGGCTTTAATGACCTTCAGAGCTCACGTGATTGACATTATTTTATTGTCAATCATTTACAACTGTTGTAAATGTTTGAAGGAAAATTTTGAAAGCTAAAGAAATGATATGTGTATAGTTATGTATAATGAATATTGATTCTTATATCAAGACATCTATGAGTATTGGGTATTAGATCTCCCGTCTTACTATTACAATATTATTAAATAACATTTTTGACTTACAATATGAGGACTTGTAACACAAATGTTATATTTCTCTTCTTGTCAGAAAAGATTATTGTATACACATTTGTAATGGTTCCTTATATCTACACAAGAACGATAATATTTTGATTAGTTATTTATTTTCGTAAATAGTTGTTACATATTTGATATAACTAATAGTGTCTTTGGTGTAGAGATAAACATTAAGAAAATATTCGATAACATAAATAACTTAGAATAGTAGTTTATGATCGATATTGAATATTACCGAATTATTTCAATACTTTTTTGCTCCAAACACTAATTCATCTTTTTTATTAAGGTTCTATTACTTCTACAATTACATATATGATATGTATTGGTAGAAATCCAAAACTTGATATAGGCATTGGATTTTTTGCATGTGAATCCCTATGATGAGTCTCATTTGGAGGCACTACCTTTTAGTCGAGGACGTTGCGGGAAACGATCATCGGAAAGGAATCGATATTTTGTTAGATTTTTATTCACTTGTTTAGCGTCAAGCTCACTTGTTGGACCTCCGTTTAGAGCACACTTGGCCTAAAAAAACCCGCAAACCTTTTAACCTTGGCCCAAACCCACTCACCAAACCAACACAACACCTAACCCACCAAGACAAGCCCACGCCCACCACCACCAAGCCCACATGCCCAAGGCCCTCAAAATACAACCCAATTGAATTAAATATTAATTAAATATTATACCTAACTAAATAAAATATTAAAACATATACCAAATTAAATTAAATATTAATTAAGTCATATACCAAATATAAAAAAAATATGAAATATAATCATACCAAGTTAAAATCAATCAATCAAATATTATTCCTAATTAAAAATATATTATTCCTAACTTAAAATATTGTATGCCTAATCAACACAAATTAAATATACTAACTTCATAATCAAGCCTAAATTTGTCCCCCCTCAATCTTGTATTTACCTTACTTGAAACCAAATCATATCTCCCTTTAATGGGAAGATCACTTCCTTTTCAAGCAATGACTCACCTATTCCCTTTGTCTATAAAAGCAAGCCAAAACCAAAGCCATCCCTCTCTCACTCATGCATATACAAAGAAAAGAAACCCTAGCTCCTTCACGTCTTCATCCCCCAAGCAACACAAGCCATCTTCTTCACTCACAAACCTGAAGCCGTAACACATAAGCCCTTCTCTGACTAACACGTTAACACCCACTAAACTTGCTCCTTCACGCACAACACTGCACCAAAAGCACTCACGTAGCACACTCCTCACCCCATACTTGACACATACACGCACACATAAGCCACTAATCTTCAAGCCAAAAATCAACTTCCCCACTCACAGCCTGCCACAAACCCTTCACGTTAATTCCCCATTTACCTTAACGCCACAAACTGCCCTTAATCAACCCACTCACTGCCATAAACCCTTCACGCAATTCTCTCTTCACCTCAATGCCAGTTTGCCGCATCTTAGACCCTTAAAAACACACCCCCCCCCCCCCCCCCCCCCCCCCAAACAGTCCCCGAAACTCCCCAAAACAGTAGCTTTACACACCCAAAACAGTAGCCTAAAACACCCAAAATAGTAGCCTAAAATGCCAAAAACAGTGACCAAAATACGGCAGCAAAACGGCAGTAAAACAACAGCAAAACGGAGTCAAAACAGTAGCTTGAGCAGCGAAACAGTGAGGTAAAATGCAAACCAGTGAACCAGAAAAGTTGAGGAGCTTTAACCCTTCCGATCTCCGTGAAACGCAAGTCCGAAAGTCGACAAAAAAGGTTAGACCTGAGGGTATTCTTCACATCCGTTTTCAGTTGTATTTTTATTATTCATTGAGTTTCGTTTGCATGATTATTATGGAGTGATGCATGTTGTGGCCTTTGAATAGATAAAAATGCATGTACTGTAAAATGATGTATGTTGTGGCCCTTGAATAAAATTAAAAGTGTGTCGCCTCTCGTGGTATATAAGATGAAAACCCGGACATAAATTTCATAGCCGATTCCGAATGAACGGTAGTATGATCTGTACTCGGGATACAACTCCACGTACCATTTGAGTAAACGGTGCATATTTTCTTTTATGTTGTTTTGATTTGTTTATTATTCGCTACTGGATTTCCGCATGTTATTTGCTTATGTAATGACGTGATCGAGCACATGGGCTTAGTAAGTTGGATTAAAGTTCCCCTATTTTGAGGGGTTAAAATCCTTTACCACGATGCTTTGCCGCACCGGTTAATGTATATTCGGTTGAATGTAAGATGTGTTCAACCAGGTATACGAAGTCTGATGCTGTTGTCTTGATTTTTTATATGCATGATGTGATCGAGCGCATGGGCTTAGTAATTTGGATTAAAGGTCCCCTATTTTGAGGGGTTAAAACCCTTTACCACGATGCTTTGCCGTGCCGATTGATATATATTCGGTTGAATGTAAGATGTGTTCAATCGGGTATAGGAAGTCCAACGTTGTTGTCTTTATTTTTTATATGCATTATGTGATCGAGCGCATGGGTTTAGTAAGTTAGATTAAAGGTCCCCTATTTTGAGGGGTTAAAACCCTTTACCACGATGCTTTGCCGCGCCGATTGATGTATATTTGGTTGAATGTAAGATGTGTTCAATCGGGTATACGAAGCCGATATTATTGTCTTTATTTTTTATATGCATTATGTGATCGAGCGCATGGGTTTAGTAAGTTAGATTAAAGGTCCCCTATTTTGAGGGGTTAAAACCCTTTACCACGATGCTTTGCCGCGCCGATTGATGTATATTCGAATGAATGTAAGATGTGTTCAATCGGGTATACGAAGCCGATATTATTGTCTTTATTTTTTATATGCATTATGTGATCGAGCGCATGGGTTTAGTAAGTTGGATTAAAGGTCCGCTATTTTTAGGGGTTAAAACTCTTTACCACGATGTTTTACCGCGTCGGTTGATGTATATTCGGTTGAATGTAAGATGTGTTCAATCGGGTATACGAAGTCCGATATTGTTGTCTTTATTTTTTATATGCATGATGTGATCGAGCGCATGGGCTTAGTAAGTTGGATTAAAGGTCCCCTATTTTGAGGGGTTAAAATCCTTTACCACGATGTTTTGTCGCGCCGTTTGACGTATATTTGATTGGATGTGAGATATGTTCAATTGGATACACGAAGTCCGATATCATTGTCTTTACTTTTTTATATGCATTGTGTTATTTGCGTATGGGCTTGATAAGTTGGATTAAAGGTCCTCTATGTCAAGGGGTTAAAAGCCTTTACAACGATGTCTTGCCGCGCTTCTCACTATGCCACTTATTCTTTTGCGCATCATTGCTTCATTTACGCATGCATTACGAAGTTCCATATAGTTATCTTTATCTTTGTACGCGTTGTAATGAAAAGCGCATGGGCTTATGGTGTTGGACTAAAAGGTTCTCCATTTGGGGGAAGAAAAGCCTAAAAGGCTACCTTTACCACGATATTTGTCGCGTCTTTCATCTATTGATTGCATCATCTATCCTTTTCTTGCCTCGATCTATTATCATTGGTGTACCCATGTTATGATAGCATTTGGGCATTATTTCTCATGGTATATAGGATGGAAACCCGGACATAAATTTCATAGCCGATTCCGAATGGACGGTAGTATGATCTGTACTCGGGATACAGTTTCACGTATTCCATTATTATGATTTGTGCTTTAATTAACTGTGTCTACTGTGAGTTAAAAGGGGTTTAATCAAAGGCATATTATTTAGGCTGGGTAATGGTTTGGTGTCTTCCTTCACTCACTACCTTTCTAGAATGAAAAGCTGTGAAGGCACCTAGATAATCATCTACTAGTAGCCTATTGTGATGGACTAATTTGGAGGACCTGTTGTTTATTCATGTCACCAAGCGATAAGAGCCTAAGAGGCTAGGGTACTTAAGAGAGCCTCGCTCCACCCTCCCTCTGGGGAATCTACAACGGGAAATCCATCTGACAGTCAGTCAAACACCATAACTCGTTGGCACGTATTGTAAGGTATAAAAAAGGTGTGCTCACTTGGTCGCTCGAACCATTGAGTAGGGAGACCTAGTTGTGGGCAATCCTTTGCCAGAGAGAGTCTTTGTCTACACTCCCGCAAACCCACACGTAGACCGAAATTGTATGGCCTATAGCAACTATTTCCTTGTGTTGTGGACCATCCTCATTTGGATGCAGTTTGGCTTCTTGTCAGAAATGCGAACTTGTTGGGCCATTTAAACTGGGACGAGTTCGTATCCTATGACAATTGGGCCAAAAGCTTCTGAGATGTTGATGGGCCACTCTATAGAAATTATTTCTGTATGCTTCTGTTTGGGAACATTGTCGTTTAGATCCATTCAGACCTTTTGTCATGAGGTATGGGCTTGTTGGGCCATTTAAACTAGGACAAGAACATATTTTACGATGATTGGGCCAAAAGATTCCAAAACGCCAATGGGCCATTATATGTTTGTGTTTAGGAACATTATCATTTGGATACGGTTGGACTTCTTGCCATAAGAAGTGAACTTGTTGGGCCATTTAAACCAGGACGAGTTCACTCCTATGACAGTTGGCCTAAAAGCTTCTAAATGATGATGGGCCAATTTGTGTGAAAATGTTAATAAGTTGATATATTCCTTGTATCGCATGCATCTCATGCATACATATATCTTGTTAACACCCTCTATGTCTCAAAAAGACATCATAGATTCCCGTTGGGTTATGACAGAGGGAAGACTCACTAAAAGACCGGTAACAGATATGAGTACATCGATAACGAGGTATCCCGGATAGATCAGTTGGAAAATGGTCTCGCCAAAATTATTGAACAGTTGCAAGCATTGACTACTGTTGTGGCTGGTATGGCTGTACCCCGTGCTGGGGGGGTTCTGAGAATGTGAGGCGCGAGGAGCCTCCGAATGGGTTGGGGGATGATATCCCCGCTTTTGATGATGACATGGAAGAGTATGCAACAAGCAAAGTGATTGGGTCTTAGGCAGAATTTCAGAAGCTTCGGGATCATGTTGAAACAGTTACCCGCAAAATGAAGGGTAAACATGAAGAGTTGTTAGATTATGAGGCAATGACCTTCGAAGAACAGTTGCCTGCTCAGTTCAAGATGCCTGATATGGCTAAGTTCAACGGGAATGGGGATCCGAGGGTTCATCTCCGTCAGTATGTATTAGTTATGAGTTCCGTGGGTTTGACAAAGCGACATGTGTAGAAGATGTTTGGAATGTCACTCGAGGGGGCACCGGTGGTATGGTATCACAGCCTTGAGAAGAAAGTAAGGGAAGATTGGAGGGAATTGGCTGATGCATTCCTGAAGTAGTATGTCACGGACTTTGAGATAGATCTGTCACTCCGTGATCTAGAGAACACCAGACATAAATCGGAAGAGAGTTTCAAGGAGTATGTAGACCGCTGAAGAAGCCAGCTCTTAAAGAAGCAGACCAGGCCCTCAGAGAATGACCAGATAAAAATGATCATTAAGGGCACTAAGCCCTCCATCTATGGGAAGCTAAGGAGGATGACCTCCATGATTACTGATTTTCAACAGTTGAGGGAAACTGTCATAGATATTGAGGAAGAAGAGGCCGAGAATATAAAATTTTATGGTCTGAACAGGAGGCCCATTGGGGGGACATCGGGAACAAACCCCGTTTCTGCTGAGATTGCCGCTATCCAAAACCGGAGATTCTCCAACTTGGCTAGACCCTTGTCCAAGGTATTGGAGAAATTGAAGAGATAAGGACTTCTGAAACCCATAGAAACTAAACCACTCCCAAACCCTCCACCACCGCATCTCAACCTAAACCAATATTGCCAATTCCACCAACAGAAAGGCCACGATACCGACAACTGTGCCCGACTCCGCCATGAAATCCAAGACCTTATAGACTCCAAAAAGATACCCGACCCTGAAACAGAACTCCCCAACACACACCATAACCCTTTACCAAACTACCACTATGTCCCGCCACCAACCTATATGATAAACTCTGGTCTACCCGAGAACCTTGTCCTCAAATCCTTTGACCTCCAAGCCGTTTGCCTTGGGATTTGGGATAGTAACAGCGAAGATGAAATCGAACATGGGAAGAGTTTCTGGGCAGACTTCTCTAGTAGTGATGAAGAAGAAGTGAGGGGTATGACACGCAGCGGGCGTTTCTACAATGATATGGCTGAAAAAGGTAAATAAGTGTTGACTGAAGGAAGAAAAGTGGCAGAAAATGGGGATGATTCCGAAGGAGATGTAGTGTTGCAGCAGTTGAGGAAAACCCGAGCACAAGTGAGTATATGGGATTTGTTGTGTGCATCTCAGGAGCACAGGTGGGCCATGGTTGAGGCTATAAGCAAGATAGTGGTGACGGAAGATGCCAACCCCGCAATGTTTGTTGGGTCAGTGCAAAAGGAGGCTTTGCAGGCAATCACTTTTTCTGAGGAAGAACTCCCAGCTGAGGGGAGAAATCATAATAGACCTTTGTTTATTAGAGCTAAAGTGAGGGGTAAGAGGACCTCTTGTGTGATGGTGGATGATGGCTCATCCATTAATGTGTGCCCGTTGAAGATTTTGGCCAAGCTGGGTATGAAAACAACAGATCTGGATCCCTCTAGTATGACTACCAAGGCTTATGATGACAGTAAGCGAGGGGGTGAGGGTACATTTGTAGCAGTGGTCAAGGTTGGTCCTATTGAGGACGAAGTTGAGTTCACAGTGCTGGACATCCCAGCCACTTTTACCCTGTTGTTGGGAAGGCCTTGGTTTCATAAGCTTGGGGGCGTGCCCTCCACTCTGCATCAGATGATTAAGTTCCCGTATGGAGGGGAAATTGTCACCATCCGAGTTGAGGTAGATAATGTTGTGGCTTCCTTGGAGATACAACCTTTCACAAGGTTCCAAGTGTCGGCAACTTTTGAAGAATGGGTGGATCCTAGGGTGGCTAGAATCATGAAAAAAATGACGTTCGAACCGGGTGAGAGTTCAAAACTGCCAGACTTCAGAGGATGGACTACTCGGAGGGGTTTAGGGTACAAATCTGATGAGGAAAAGCTGAAGGTTAAGAAGAAATGGCTGAAATTGATGGAGTGCTTTGTGAAGGCTTCAGGGTATCAAGGTGAGCCCGAACCGATAGAAGTTAATGAGATCGTGGTGCCTGGATTTGAGATCTTCCAGGATTTGTTGGGTGAGAAGCCGCTGACTGAAGAGGCTGTGGAAGCAGAGAATTGGGAAGAAGAATTGATGAAGTTGGAGAGCCTGACTCTGGGAGAGGATAAAAAGCCTGAGGAGAACCTGGTTGCAGAGGAAGAGATGTCTATAGATGATGAAAACATTTACCTTCCTGATTTGTTTGAATGTACTTCCGCATTATCCAATAATAAAGACATTTCTTTGGTTTACTTGCCTGAGTCATTTCCATTTATTCTGCACGAATCAAGCATATTTGATATTAGTTCAACCAGAACTACTGCATTTAACTTGGGTACTCATGAGAACCCCAAGGAAATTCTGATTGCAAGTGAAGTTACCTCCGAGGAGATGGAGAAATTAGAAGAAGTATTGGGTAGATATGCCAAAGTGTTTGCTTGGTCCTATGAGGACATGCCTGGGGTAGACAGAAACATTGCCCAGCACACAATACCAACTTATCTGAATATGAGGCCAGTAAAACAAAAACTCCGACGGATGAGACTAGAATGGGCTGAGAAAGTCAGAGAGGAAGTTAAGAAACATATAGATATAGGGTTCCTGGAAGTAGTAAAGTATCCTGAGTGGTTGGCTAACATAATGCCAGTTCCGAAGAAAGACGGGAAGGTTAGAATGTGTGTGGACTACAGAGATCTCAACAAGGCTTGCCCGAAAGATGATTTTCCTCTACCGCATATAGACGTACTGGTGGATAGTGCGGCCTTATCTTCTATGTATTCATTTGCAGACGGGTTTTCAAGTTATAATCAGGTTCTTATGGCTGAGGAAGATAAACACAAGACTGCCTTTGTTACCGAGTGGGGCACTTATTGTTATAAGGCGATGCCGTTTGGGCTCAAGAATGCGGGAGCTACTTATCAGCGGATGGCCACTACACTATTCCACGACTTGATGCACAAAGAGATTGAAGTGTATGTGGATGACATGATGGTGAAATCAGAGACAAAAGTTGGGCATATTGAAGCACTGGAAATGTTCATTCAGAGAGTTGACAAATACAACATGGGGCTAAATCCCAAGAAATGTGTGTTTGGGGTGACATCAGGAAAACTGTTGGGACATATAGTGGGAATGGGAGGAATAGAGATAGACTCTGAAAAGATCAAAGCAATCAAAGAAATGCCAGCACCGAAGACTGAGAAGGAAGTCAGAGCATTCCTGGGGAAGATTCAGTACATCAGTCGGTTCATTGCCAAATTGACATCAGTGTGTGAGCCTATCTTCAAACTTTTGAGGAAAGATCAACCGGTGAAGTGGAATGAGCAGTGTCAAGCAGCCTTCGACAAGATCAGAGAGTACTTGGTAAAGCCTCATGTATTGAAACCTCCGAGATTGGGCAGACCTTTGATATTGTACTTGGCCATAGAATCAGAAGCACTGGGGGCAATGATGGTACAGGCAGATGAGACAGGGGAGAACATGCAGTTTATTATCTGAGTAAGAAAATGCTCTCGTATGAGGCTCGTTATCAGGAAGTAGAGAAGATCTGTCTCGCAGTAGTATGGGCTTCTAGAAAATTACGGCATTATTTCCAGTCTTACAAGATCCAGGTAGTGGCAAAGGAGAATCCTCTGAAATATCTGCATTCAGTGCCTTCGCTAGTGGGGAAATTGGGCAGATGGTTAGTATTGCTGACAGAGTTTGACATTGAGTATCTCACCACCAAAGTGGTCAAAGGGCGAGCAGTAGCAGAGTTTCTGGCAATGCAACCTGTTGAAGGGGATCAATATAAGTTTGAATTTCCAGATGAAGAAATCCAAGCAATAACAGTCCAGAGATGGAAAATGTATTTTGACGGAGCAGTGAATTACAATGGAGCCGGAATTGGGATTGTGATAGTGACCCCCGAAGGAGAGACCTTGCCTTTGGCCAAAAGGTTGACATTCAGAGTAACAAACAACATGGCCGAGTATGAAGCATGTGCTTTTGGTTTGATTGCATTGATAGCCTTGAAGGCCGAGAGTGTGGAAATCTACGGAGATTCTATGTTGGTAGTCCAGCAGATGCGAGGAGAATGGGAATTGAAAGAAGAACGGTTGAAACCTTACCTTTTTTACCTCAGAAAGTTGGCACAGGTTATCCCCGATTGTAAGTTTCAGCATTTTCCAAGAGAAGAGAATCAGATGGCAAATGCATTAGCTACACTTGCAGCGACTTGGGAAAATCCAGAAAAGTTAGTGATGAGACCGTTGATACGGACAACAGCAATAAGACCTGTTTATGAGATAGAGAGAATTCTGGAAATAGAGGTCGATGACGGTAAACCTTGGTATTATGACATTCAGAGGTATCTGGAATATGGGGAACTCCCAGAAGGAGCAGGCAGAAAAGACAGAATAGCCATTCAGAGGTTAGTTTCCCAGTATGTGATTTTGAAAGGGGAACTGTACAAGAGGTAAGCAAACGGTATTCAGTTGAAGTGTGTGAGAAAAGAAGTGGCTCAACAGATAATTGAAGAAGTACATGCCGGGGTATGTGGTCCGCACATGAACTGGTTGAATCTGTCCCGTAAGATAGTGAGACAAGGTTTTTACTGGTCAACCATGGAGACAGACTGTGCGAAGATGGTAAAGCACTGTCATAATTGTCAGGCACACGACAATTTGAATCATTTTCCGCACACAGAGTTGCATGGGTTGTCAGAGCCGTGGCCTTTCTTAGCATGGGGAATTGATATGATTGGAGAGATTCGACCGAATGCATCGAACGGGCATCGCTTTATAGTAGTGGCAGTACACTACTTCTCAAAGTGGGTAGAAGCAGAATCATTCCGCAATGTTACAGCAAAGCAGATGGCAAAGTTTATAGCTCAGAACCTCATATGTCAGTACGGTATGCCGCATCATGTAGTGACGGACAACGGAGTTCAGTTTCAAGGAGAGACGAAGGCAATGCTATAGAAATACAGAATAGGTCATCACAAGTCATCACCGAATAGGCCGCAGGCAAATGGGGCAGTTGAGGCAGCCAACAAGACTATAAAGGCGATTTTAGCCAAGATGATAAAAACTGCAGAGATTGGGCCGACAAACTACCGTATGCTTTGTGGGGGTACAGAACATCAGTAAGAACAGCAACAAGGGCTACACCTTACTCCTTATTCTATGGAATGGAAGCAGTACTACCAGTGGAAGTGGAAATACAGTCTATGAGGGTATTAGCAGAGGCAGAGTTACCATAACAAGAATGGGCCGTATAGAGGTTTGATCAGTTATCACTGTTAGATGAGAAGAGAACGAAGTCTTTGTATCACATGCAGTTGTATCAGAAGAGACTAGCCCAAGCATTCAACAAGAAAGTACGTCCCACCAAGATCAGAAAAGGTGATTTGGTACTTAAACAGTCAAGGCCGTCGACGACAGATCCGAGAGGAAAGTTCAGACCTAACTGGGAAGGACCTTACATATTACAGAAAGTACTGGCAAAAGGAGCAGTGAAACTGTCAGACTTGGAAGGGAATGAGTTCGCCGAGCCAATCAACGTAGACAGATTGAAGTAGTACTTTGCCTGAGGGAGAGAAGACCGAGCAGTCACCAAGGGAATTGGCAGAAGACCTAGCCCAACGAAATAAGAAAATCATTAATGCATACACGTAACATTGCATTCTCTTCGTATTTGTTTTTGTTTTGTGGTCGCAGGTTCGAAGAAGAAAGGAGAAAGGGGCGGAGACGAGCCAATCAAAAGCAGCGTCAGCACAATTCCAGTTTTGAGGATGAGTCCCATGGGGCGAGACCCACATCAGTAGTTTTGGGGATGCATCCCAGAGTGGTAACCCACATCACCAGTAGTTTCGGGGATGTGTCCCAGGGTCGTGACCCACATTGGCAACGTTATCGGGATGCGTCCCAAGGTCAAGGGCCCGTTGTCAGTTGTAGTTATCGGGATGCGTCCCAGGGTCGTTGGCCCCCTGCAGCGTTAGTTTTGGGGATGCGTCCCAGGGTCGAGGCCCACATTTGGTCAGTGTTATTGGGATGTGTCCCAGGGTCGAGGCCCCCGTTGTCAGTTGCAGCTATTAGGATGCGTCCCACGATCGAGGTCCACTGCAGCATCAACTCAGCTCGAGGCACCAGGCAAGCCAGGTAAGTGAAATGCATTGCATAACTTTGAAAGGATTGTTCAAAGTCACACACTGCACAAGTCCCATTAAAGTGGGGGCGACTGTAGGCATTGCATTTTTTGCATGTGAATCCCTATGATGAGTCTCATTTGGAGGCACTACCTTTTAGTCGAGAACGTTGCGGGAAACGGTCGTCGGAAAGGAATAGATATTTCGTTAGATTTTTATTCGCTTGTTTAGCGTCAAGCTCACTTGTTGGACCTCCGTTTAGAGCACACTTGGCCTAAAAAACCCGCAAACCTTTTAACCTTGGCCCAAACCCACTCACCAAACCAACACAACACCTAACCCACCAAGACAAGCCCACGCCCACCACCACCAAGCCCACACGCCCAAGGCCCTCAAAATACAACCCAATTGAATTAAATATTAATTAAATAATATACCAAACTAAATAAAATATTAAAACATATACCAAATTAAATTAAATATTAATTAAGTCATATACCAAATATAAAAAAAAACATGAAATATAATCATACCAAGTTAAAATCAATCAATCAAATATTATTCCTAATTAAAAAAATTAGTATTCCTAACTTAAAATATTGTATGCCTAATCAACACAAATTAAATATACTAACTTCCTAATCAAGCCTAAATTTGTCCTCTCTCAATCTTATATTTACCTTACTTGAAACCAAATCATATCTCCCTTTAATGGGAAGATCTCTTCCTTGTCAAGCAATGACTCACCTATTCCCTTTGTCTATAAAAGCAAGCCAAAACCAAAGCCATCTCTCTCTCACTCACGCATATACAAAGAAAAGAAACCCTAGCTCCTTCACGTCTTCATCCCCCAAGCAACACAAGCCATCTTCTTCACTCACAAACCTGAAGCCGTAACACATAAGCCCTTCTCTGACCAACACGTTAACACCCACTAAACTTGCTCCTTCACGCACAACACTGCACCAAAAGCACTCACGTAGCACACTCCTCACCCACATACCTGACACATATACGCACACATAAGCCACTAATCTTCACGCCACAAATCAACTTCCTCACTCACAGTCTGCCACAAACCCTTCACGTTAATTCCCCATTTACCTTAACGCCACAAACTGCCCTTAATCAACCCACTCACTAACATAAACCCTTCACGCTAATTGCCTCTTCACCTCAATGCCAGTTTGCCGCTCTTAGACGCTTAAAAATTCCCCCCCCCCACAAACAGTCCCCGAAACTCCCCAAAACAGTAGCTTTACACACCCAAAATAGTAGCCTAAAACACCCAAAACAGTAGCCTAAAACGCCAAAAACAGTGACCAAAATACGGCAGTAAAACGACAGCAAAACAGCAGCAAAACGGAGTCAAAACAGTAGCTTGAGCAGTGAAACAGCGAGGTAAAATGCAAACCAGTGAACCAGAAAAGTTGAGGAGCTTTAACCCTTCCGATCTCCGTGAAACGCAAGTATGAAAGTCGACAAAAAAGGTTAGACCTGAGGGTATTCTTCACATCCATTTTCAGTTGTATTTTTATTATTCATTGAGTTTCGTTTGCATGATTATTATGGAGTGATGCATGTTGTGGCCTTTGAATAGATAAAAAATGCTTGTATTATAAAATGATGTATGTTGTGGCCCTTGAATAAAATGAAAATTGTATCGCCTCTCGTGGTATATAGGATGGACGGTAGTATGATCTGTACTCAGGATACAACTCCACGTACCACTTGAGTAAACGGCGTATATTTTGTTTTATGTTGTTTTGATTGTTTATTATTCGCTACTTGATTTCCGCATGTTATTTGTTTATGTAATGATGTGATCGAGCGCATGGGCTTAGTAAGTTGGATTAAAGGTCCCCTATTTTGAGGGGTTAAAATCATTTACCACGATGCTTTGCCCCGCCGGTTGATGTATATTCGGTTGAATGTAAGATGTGTTCAATCGGGTATACGAAGTCCGATGTTGTTGTCTTTATTTTTTATATGCATGATGTGATCGAGCGCATGGGCTTAATAAGTTGGATTAAAGGTCCCCTATTTTGAGGGGTTAAAACCCTTTACCATGATGCTTTGTCGCGCCGATTGATGTATATTCTGTTGAATGTAAGATGTGTTCAATCGGGTATACGAAGTCCGATGCTGTTGTCTTTATTTTTTATATGCATGATGTGATCGAGCGCATGGGCTTAATAAGTTGGATTAAAGGTCCCATATTTTGAGGGGTTAAAACCCTTTACCAAGATGTTTTGCCGCGTCGGTTGATGTATATTCGGTTGAATGTAAGATGTGTTCAATCGGGTATACGAAGTCCGATATTGTTGTCTTTATTTTTTATATGCATGATGTGATCGAGTGCATGGGCTTAGTAAGTTGGATTAAAGGTCCCCTATTTTGAGGGGTTAAAATCCTTTACCACGATGCTTTGTCGCGCTGGTTGACTTATATTCGATTGGATGTGAGATATGTTCAATCGGATACACGAAGTCCAATATCATTGTCTTTACTTTTTATATATGTATTGTGTTATTTGCGCATGGGCTTGATAAGTTGGATTAAAGGTCCTCTATGTCAAGGGGTTAAAAGCCTTTACCACGATGTCTTACCGCGCTTCTCATTATGCCACTTATTCTTTTGCGCATCATTGCTTCATTTACGCATGCATTACGAAGTTCCATATAGTTATCTTTATCTTTGTACGCATTGTAATGAAAAGCGCATGGGCTTATGGTGTTGGACTAAAAGGTTCTCCATTTGGGGGAAGAAAAGCCTAAAAGGCTACCTTTACCACGATATTTGTCGCGTCTTTCATCTATTGATTGCATCATCTATCCTTGTCTTGGCTCGATCTATTATCATTGGTGTACCCATGTTATGATAGCATTTGGGCATTATTTCTCATGGTATATAGGATGGAACCCAGACATAAATTTCATAGCCGATTCCGAATGGACGGTAGGATGATCTGTACTCGGGATACAATTCCACGTACCACTTGGAAAAAGGCCCACGCGTGTGTTCGTGTCAATTCTAGATATCTTTTCTGCATCACATCGCGACATGTCTATTTTAGCATATAGTTGTCTCTTTTTACCTTATGCATTTGCATTACCTCTTTAGTTATCTATTTCCATCATGCGTTTAATTGTCTTTCCTTAATATGCATACTTGTATGAATGTTATTTGTTTGCACTTCTGTATCTACCAATGTGAAATTGTATGCTTTTCGTATGTCAATTTATCTTTATGCATGAATTTGGACATATGTTGTATGCAAAATATGAAAATGTGTTATATGTAAACTTAGATATGAGCTGTGTACCTATGCATGCAAACTTAGGAGTAAAATATCCTTGGAAATATGTTGCTTAGGCTTGGTTAGATTATTGCACAAATCATTTTATTACAAGTGGCATAAGTAAGGGACCATTCCGAACCCAACGGTTTGAGGTCTTCCCTTGCGAGGGGTGAGTGCGGCCTTAAATATTTGTCCCGGTTCACACCGGGTGGAGACTCTATTATTCTCCGATTAAGTCCCCCGCGGGCTACTCCGTACTCTCAACCGGGCCGCGAGCCCGAAACACCATGCGTTGCCCAGTTTCTGTGTCCCACACTTGAAAAGTTTAAGATTTGGACACTTCCAATGGTGTACGGTTATACGATTGTAAGTAATTACACCTCAAACATACAAGTAAAAGCTTATCATTTATTATATCTAATAAAATCTTGTATTCTATTTGATAAAGTATCTTTTCAATGATATTGAGTGATGAAATGATTTTCTTATTTAATATGTCACAAGGTTGATGATTGTAGAAAAGACTTGAGTTATTGAAGTCAATTATAAGAATGATAAAGTATAATTGGAACCATATAATTAATTAGATAAATAAACCTTTAGACATCTTATATGTAAGTCAAATAGGATGTCAAACTATTTGCAGAGTATTCGATACTTAGTAGTTTAGATATTTTCTTATTGAAGAAAATTATCCTTTGACATATAGTGATAGCGATACTTGATATCGAATCTGGATCATAGCATAGAACCATAGATCTAAGATTATTTTCAGCTTACTACAATCAAGTTTTGAACTTGATTGAACTTTCGGCATGAATTTTTCGTAAAATAAGTAAATAGTTTGCGCAACGGAAGCTATGTAAGCTAATAAAGGTTTGACCTTTATAGTCTAATTAAGTATGAAAGGTTATACTTAAGAATCTACTGTATATATTTTGAGGAAACTTTTCTTTAGTCACATTAATAAAATAATTATGATTTATTAGTTATTATTTATACTAGATTGTGATTTCGGCTAAAGAATGAAATATTGTGTTCCTAAATGGATTTCTTAGTTGAAGAGATCCGTTGTAGAAACACCTAGGATTTTGTGATATGCTGAAATCATATTTTAGTACATCAGCTTATGGAATCTATTTGTATACTTAGAGGTGCTTTCCAAAAGTGTAGTCTCTATTCTGATTACGTAATCAAACTGTTTGATTCTATCAAAAATGTAAAAAATACATAAGTGTTAGTAGAGTCAGTGGGAGTGTATAAAATTCTCTATAGTGTTATATATTGATGATATTTTCATTATTAAGATAATAATAATATGTTTTTCAGGTAAAAGATTTACCTAAGCTTACATTTTCTCTGTGAAAATAGTGGGAGTAATATGTATTATATTTGGTATAAACTTTTATATTTGATATAAAATTAATTGACTTATGAGATACTCTCATTAATCGTACGTTAAATATGATCTAATAAAATATACTACTTGAGTATATATAGGACAGTAGTATAATTGTTTGATAGTTAGTGCATCTTATATAGATAATATTCATCTTTCGTAGAGGATGATTCCTCGGTCGAAAGAGAAATTGATTAAAAAGTCTAATAAGTATAATACATCATAAGATGATGGCCTAATAAAAATTATATTATGTGTATATATATATATATATATATATAATATTAATTACTCATAAATATTGCAAGCTATTTTGATATGCTATTGATCATAGGATAACTTTAAAACATGTCATGTAATATGTACATCCCCAATAAAGAGATGTTACCGACAGATGATGGATCATCACCACCACCCTGAGCCTTTGACCATTTCAAACTTTTTAGACTATGTTCAACTTGACTCAAACTGACTTACATGAATTTTATCTAAATACAGACAATAAACTTAGCATGACAGACCCATACTCTAGTGACTGCAGTAACTCAATTCCTCGATCTCAGGCTCTTATTTGGCTATGGCTCACCAGATAAAGCTACCTGCAAAACAAACTGTGGTATTGGGGGGGTCAGATCATTTGAAAGACCCGATAAGTGGATACTAAAATAAATAAAACCATAAGAAAAATTCTAAAACATGTCCATAAATCATTTTTATGCATGTATCGTTAAAAATATATCAAGCGCTCAACACCCAAGTCTCGCGCAAAGACTGACCGAAGAACGAACGATACATTATTGACAAGGTAACAGGTCAATCATTTCTGATGGCGAGTGTTGGACAATTATGACCCATAGCATCATTATTTGTAAAACACATGGTGTTTTTGTACAAATTAACTATGTGACAAAGGAAATTACTCTTTTATCATTTTGTAATTGGATTACTTGGATATATAAAAGATAAAAGTCATTATGATTAGTTCCGGATTAATAAGATATGAGATAATATTAATCCACGAATGATTTAATCATTAAATATCTCTAGTCGTAGTATTATCGAGACTGGACATCGATAATGCGGAATAGGCTAGTATTACACTTGTGTGCGTTATGGAAGCTTAATGGCATAGTTCTCATATATTTAAGTATTGGATACTTATACAAGTGTGATAGGAGGTTTTGTTAGCCGTTGGACTGAGAACAGTGGATAGACCCCTCGGAATCCCATTGGTAGTATGACTATGTGTCTATGGGAATCCAAATCAGGGTAGGTGTATATGGTCTTAACTTGAGACTTACATCGCTAATACTTGCGACAATCAGTATGCTTTGGTTTTGGTCATCCGGAGCTTTAACAGGTTATGCGTACGCCTCTTCAGGGTATACTGAGAATCGTAGTGTATGGGTGTGATGTCAAGATGGAAGTATCACTTCAGTCATATGGAGATGATGATCACGTAGAATACAGAACTGGTACTCTTAAATGCTGCAGCTATCGGGATAGTATGACTGGGTCATGATTATCCGATTATAGAGACTAGTTGCTAGTGATCTGATATGTGCTTCGTACGGGGCAGACACAATTCCAGCTTTAGGCCTAGCATGTGACATCCAATACAGGATCGTAATACGCAATACATTATATACTACGCTTGATACAAATTATATATATTCTATGTTGAATATATTTCTGGAGAATTGGGTAGGCATGATGCTTTGCTAGAAGCCAACCATGTCTTGTAAATTGATAAGAACGTGGTACCGAGTACGCACGTATCGGATAGTCCGACAGCCGTATTTACTGCCAACACATCCAGGAATCTCTTGGGTCGCTTCCAAAAGATTCAGCGATGACATTTGACTCGAACAGAATTAATCTGGGATTAATTATGAGAGAGAAAATTAATCTGGGATTAATTAAGGCAAGAATTAATATGGGATTACTTATCAGAGAAAGAATTAATCTAGGATTAATTCGTGTAGAAAAGAGAACTCGATTAATTTGGAATTAATCAGTAAAATAAATTTAATAGTTAAAGTATTTTTCTATTTAATTTATTTAATTGTGCTAAATAATATATCAGATATATTAATTGAAATTGGATTTCAATAAGGAATTAAAATTGGATTTTAATTCAAGCGAACGAATTAATTTAGAATTAATTCGTAAGCGATTTCCGTAATAATTTTACTGGGTATCATTATTTAATTAAATTGGATTTAATTACGTAGCGACAGAAAATTCGTTTAATCGGATTAAACGAACCGGGCCCAAAGTGTGTTGTGTAAGCCAACTCAATTTGGAATTTGAAATTGGGTGGGACCTACAACTTACATCAACTTGACACTTGATGGAAGTGGTTGGCAACATTTATGGTTGGACTTTAAATGTTCACAACAACCAATTACACACAACTACCACACATTTGAAAATCAACTTTTGTATATGTTTTTGGAAAACACAAAAGTTACTATTCATTCTCTTTTTCCTCTAGTTGGCCGAACTTCTTTTATTCTCCATGGAATTTTTGTTGCAAAATTTCATGTAAGCTAGCACTTCAAGAGTCATTAGAAGGTGATAGGGAAACTCACCTTTGAGTTTGGAATGCAAAAGAAATATTGGAGCTTCAACACATCCATGGAAAGTTTTGAATCTCATCTGATCATTGTAAGTTTTTTCCGCAAACTTCTTGATGTATTCACACATAAATCATCTTTGTGATCTTCTGGCATGTGTAGGACACTAACAATGGTATCTAGAGTCATCATATGCTTGATTTGAATTCTAGAGTTTATGGACTTTAATTTGGGATTTTTTTCTTGGAGTTTGAAAATGCCTAAATTGATTGTTTGGTTGTGTTAGTATGATGATGAATTGGATTTGTGCATCATTGGAATTGAGATAAATTGATTAGATCAAAAATCCCTAAATTCCTTACATGGCTGAATGCACCCTATGAATTGTTCATGGTGATTTTTTGAATTTGACAATTGGATATATTAATTCGCATGAAATTGAATGTTAATTATTGATTTAATTGGATTGAAATCAAAATTGGGTGTTAATTTCATGTATTGTCGTGAACTTGAGCATGTTGGAATGAGTTGGTTTTGCTTCAATTTGTGTTGGACATGAATTGGATAATTAAGCATGATTAATTTGAATTAATTAGTGTTTTGGAAACATTGGATTAATTAATTAATTATGTTAATTGCACTTTAATTAGATTAATATGTTATTTGGAATAATAAGATAATTTAATTTGTTGTATTTGAGCTTAATGGGCTTGGTCGGGACAAGTATGGTTTTGGACAATTGGGTTGGATCCAATTGCGCCTAAAACCATTTCCATAAAGTCCAAATATGACAATTGGGCCTTTAAAAATTTAATTGGGCCTAATGGGCCTAAATTGATTTTTTGGCATAGAGTGATTCTTATTTGGGCCTTGGCATTTTGGGTTTGATCCATATTGGCCAAAGCCCACGCCTAAAGAATTAATTGAAAGCCCATTGGACTTTAATTGAATTAGTATTGGATACTAATTGGGCCTTTGAGACCCATGAAGATTGGATTTTGAATCCAAGTCTAAAAGGCACTAAAATAAGTGTAATTATTTAATTTGGAATTAAATATGAATTAATATTGGATACAATTTAAAATTGGATTTAAAATTATAGTTCGATATAATTCAAGAATACTTACTTTGAGTATTTATTCTTGAACGAGTTGGACTCGGGCAAATCAAATCGTTGTTTGAACATTGGATGGTCATTAATTCAAAGATTAATTAATTGGATTAGATTGATTGAATAGCATGCTTCGTGTGTATACTTGGATGTATTTTATTGAATAATGTATACTGGATGGATATTAAAAGGGTGAGGCAATTTTGGAAATTGTTGTAATAAATTTAGAATTTATTTAAATTGGACCTGTGTGTCCAGCCTATCATCTCTTTACTCTTTGTATTTCTCTTCTCACCAATTCCCCTCAATGCAAATGAGATTTCTTTAATGTATTATGTAATTGGGTAGAAGTATGAATAGTGCTAGCGGGAGAGAGGAAAGGGAGAGCTTTGTTCTAGGAACAAAGTTTGTTATATATACATTCGCATATCATTATTAAATTTATTCGCGCCTTATTATGCTTTTAGTTAGCATGTTAAAGGGTGTATGATGAGACCTAATCAAAGATAATAAATTGGTTACCAATTTACACGGAAGAAAAAACTCTCATTAAATATTAAGTGTTTTCCTTCCATTGAGTGGTTCTCTCTAAAGATCCAAGATTGGCATTGGTTTGTTGGCCAAAGTTAAGATCAATGTCCATCGCGGATGTGTTTGAACCACGAAAGTTTTGTTACATATTGCATGTCTTGGGCAGTTGTGATTTGTTGGCCAAAGTCAAGGTCACTTCTGTACATCGACGTGGATTACGAAGCTTTCACATTGTCAATGGGTCACACTTAACTGGAATAATTAAGTTTGTTGAGCCAAAGCCAAGGCTTAGTTGATTCATAGGAAAAGGTTAAGAAATATATATTGGATATATATCTCAGACTTGGAGGTCCACCTACCGGATCTAGGAATTAGATGGGATCCAACTGATCTTAGAGATCTACCTAGTTAAGTTTCATACAACTTGTTGGCCAAAGTCAAGGTTGTGTGTTATTTAACGGGATCCTAGCTTACTAAGAAACTGGATTTCCCGAGTACTCCACAGAGGGTTAGAGGCTCGCCGAAAAATAGTGGGAGACTAGTATTAATTTTTCAATTTCATTTAATACTTGCTAAGCGCGCTCTTTTAATTTTATTTATCATTGTTATAAATATATATTAGTTGAACTAACATCGAATATTGCTTTCTTTGAACAGTTAGACTGTACAACACGCTACTCTATTTGTAGTTGGTTATATAGTTGGATTATAATAGCCATTACATTTTGAGAGTACCCGAAATCGTTGATTGGATAATTCGACTATTGCAATTGAGATGGCTGGAAAGATTAGTGTTAAAGGACATAATCATGGGTGAAAATATCTTTAACGACATAAATTTTCCAGATTGGGAAATGAATCTCAAGATAGTCCCGGGAGCTGAGAAGTTACTCTATTGGATAGAGAAACCTCTCGGGGCCTGAGCCCGGAGTTGAGAAAATAGTAGAGCATGAGATTTGGAAGACTCATCGTGATGATAACTTTAGTGTACAATCTGTTATGCTTGCCGCAATGACTCCTCAATTTCGTTGTCAGAACAAAGGATTAGATCATTATACCATGATGTTAAAATTAAAGGATCTTCGTAGATCTAACCTTAGATCTTAGAAGTAAAAATTGTAAAATAAGCTATTTCACTCGCATATGTCAGAGGGTACATCTGTCGAGCACTAGGTGTCGCAGATTATTGCTAACATCGAACAGCTAAGTTAGCTGGGCATTACCTATGAGGCCGAGACTTCCATAGATTTGATCTTACAGTCTCTACCCAAATGCTGAGGCGGGTTCATCATTAACCAAGAGAAAAAACTTGGAGAGTTAATGGCTATGCTCAATGAGGCAGAGCCAGAGCTTCCAAAAGGGCAAGAAGCGCAAGGCGCGTCTTACTTCGATATCCCAGAAGGCCAACGCTTGGCCGAAGACTTCTGGGGGTGTGAAGTAAATGGGCAAAGGCAAAATCGT
This sequence comes from Zanthoxylum bungeanum, assembly GCA_019454045.1. Lineage (NCBI taxonomy): Eukaryota > Viridiplantae > Streptophyta > Magnoliopsida > Sapindales > Rutaceae > Zanthoxylum > Zanthoxylum bungeanum. Next base: position 101,497 of record SKCR01021140.1, read on the forward strand.
CACAGTCTTCTGGGAAGACAAATGACATATCCCAATATATATGCCTAAATTGTGGCAAACGGGGTCACTGGAAGCATGACTACCGTATGAACAAGGCAGGCATGAATGACGTGAAGGCGGGCAAGGCTTCGATTTCAAGTATGTTTGTTATTGTAATAAACGTGACCACTACTGGTTTTAAAAATTGGATTTTTGATACTGGATGTGGTACATACATATGTACTGATGTACGGGATCTGCTGATGAGCAGAAGACTGGCTTCAGATGAGATCGACCTGCGAGTCAGAAATGGACGAAAGTCGTTGTTTTGGCTGTAGGAACCTAAGTTTTGGAACTACCCTTTGGGCATGTACTTAAATTAGGAAACTGTTATAATGTACTTAGTTTGACTAGAAACATTATCTCTATATCTAGTTTAACCCATTGCGGGTAAACCTTTATGTTCCAGAACACTGGGTGTTTTGTTTATAAAGATGATATTAAGATATACACATTAGATGTGAATAACAGTATTTATATTTCGAATATAAATGAATCTGAAACATATAACATGACAAACAAAAGGCTCAAACTGTGTAAATCAGATGAGACTTATTTGTGGCATTGTTCTCTGGAACACATTAACAAGAATCATATATCCACTATTTGGAAGAATGGATACTTGGACAGATTTGATCCTAATTCATATGATGTATACGAGTCTTGTTTATTAGGTAAAGTGCCTAAAACGCCTTTTAGCAGTAAATGTGTACGTGCCACCGAGCTATTAGCCTTCGTTCATGGTGACGTAGTAGGCCCATATCTAGCTAGGCTAGAGGTGGATATGAATACTTCGTAACATTTACGGATGTTGCATCGCGTTATGATTATGCGTGTCTTATGAGACACAAGTCGGAAACTTTTGAGAAATTCAAAGAGTTTCGACACGAAATAGAAAAACAGACCGGCAAAAATATTAAAACATCACGGATGGACCTTGGTGGAAAAATACTTGAACAATGAGTTTCTCGATTACTTGAAAGAGTATGGTATTCTTTCACAGTGGACTCCTCCCAGAACACCTCAATTGAGTGGTGTGTCCGAACGGAGAAACCGAACTTTATTGGACATGGTAAGGTAAAAAATGAGTCACAATGAGCTATTAATTTCCTTCAGGGGATACGCATTGAACAGTGCTATACTTATTTTGAATAAGGTTCCGTCAAAGTGTATTGGACAGACTCCATATGAAATATGGACAGGAAAGAAACCAGGTTTCTCATTCATGAAGATTTGGGGATGCTGGGCATATAATTAAACGTTTGGATGATACCAAACTAGAACCCAAATCGAATAAGTGCCTATTTGTAATTTGTTATCCTAGGGAAACAAGTAAACATTACTTACACAACCTAGAAGAGAAAAAAAATATGTTTTGCTCTCCATGCGGTTTTCCTAAGAGGAATTCCTAAATGTAGTGGTAAGTGGGAGGAAAGTAGAACTCGATGAAAATCGGAGTGATACTGGCATCGATCCCCTCACAGAACACGAACAGTTTATCGGGGATGAGACTGCTCCACAATCTTCTAATACACAAGAACCGCGTAGGTCGGAGAGAGTCAGAAAACAACCTTAGAGGTATAGGTTTCTGATCTCACCTCATATAGATATTAATCTTATTGAGGAAGATGAACCAGCTACGTATGTGGAAGCGATACAAGGTATCGAGTCCATTTTATGGCAAGGTGCCATGAAGTCCAAAATGGATTCCATATATACAACCAAATTTTGACACTGGTTGATGTACCAAAAGGAATTATGCCTATTGGTAGCAAATGAGTCTTCATGGTGAAGATAGACATGGATGGCAACATACAAACGTACAAAGCTAGGCTTGTATCGAAAGGGTATCGTCATCAACATGGTGTCGATAACGATGAAACGTTTTCACATGTTGCCATGATTAAATCCATTCGGATAATGCTTGCTAATACTGCATATTTCGATTATGAAATATGACAACTGGATGTCAAAACCACTTTCCTTAACGGAAACCTTTTGGAGGATATTTTATATAATAGCCTGACGGTTTTGTCACCCCAAAACATGTAAACTAGGTTTGCAAGTTAAATCGATCCATTTATGGATTGAAGCAATCATTCCATTCTTGGAACCAATGTTTTGATGAGATCATAATGGTATATGGTTTCATTCAAAACAAAGATGATTCTTGTGTGTATAAGAAGGTCAGTGGGAGCGCACTGATAATGATTTTCCTATACATTGATGATGTATTTCTTCTTAGCAATGACATTCTCATATTAAAATCGGTGAAAGCTTGGCTTTCATTAAAATTCTCCATGAAATTCTTGGGAGAGGCAACCATTATTCTAGGAATAAAGATCTACTAGGATAGATCTAAAAGTTATTGGCACTCTCCGAGAACTCTACATTGACAAACATATACGTGACCTGGTGTCTCATATGCTTTGAGCATATGGAGTCACTATCAGGCCGATCCAGGTAATGGTCACTAGATTGATGTTAAGAACATCCTTAAGTATCTTAAAGGAACTAAGAATGCTTTCTTAATATATGGAGAAGGAGAACTTGAGGTAACTGGGTTCACCGTTACAAGTTTCCTAACTGATAAAGACGACTGTAAGTCGCAATCAGGGTACAAATTTTGTTTAAGTAATGGAACAATGAGCTGAAAATCTTCTAACCAAGATATTATTGCCGATTCAACAACGAAAGCAGATTACACTGCTGCGGCTGAGGCAGCAAAAGAAGCGTAGTTCTGTTAGCAGCTGAGCTGGGCTACAGCACAGGCTAAGGAGTTACGGTCTCATCAATGATCCAAGTATGTACTTCGGATGGCTTCATCTGATTCATGAGGTCACACATCGTGGCGATGTTAAGATCAAAAAGATCGTTTCAGATGATAACATTGCATATCCATTGGCGAAAGAGATATCTCAGCATAAGCATGAGCGACCCGCATATAGTTCAGGTGTTAGACACTTAAGTGATTGACTATAGGCCAAGTGGGAGATTGTTGGACAATTATGACCCATAGCATCACTATTTGTAAAAAATATGGTGTTTTTGTACAAATTAACTATGTGACAAAGGAAATTACTCTTTTATCATTTTGTAATTGGATTACTTGGATATATAAATGATAAAAGTCCTTATGATTAGTTCCAGATTTATAAGATATGAGACATTATTAATCCACGAAAGGTTTAATCATTAAATATCTATAGTCGTAGTATTATCGAGACTGGACATCGATAATACGAAATAAGCTAGTATTACACCTGTGCGCGTTATGGAAGCTTAACAGCATAGTTCTCATATATTTAAGTATTGGATACTTATGCAACTGTGATAAGAGGTTTTGTTAGCCGTTGGACCGGGAACAACTTCGCTTTGGATAGACCCCTCGGAATCTCTTGGTAGTATGACTATGTGTCAATGGGAATCCGAATCAGGGTAGATGTATATGGTCTTAACCTGAAACTGGCATCGCTAATACTTGCGACAATCAGTATGCTTTGGTTTTGGCCGTCCGGAACTTTAACAGGTTCTATGTACGCCTCTTCTGGGTATACTGAGAATCGTAGTGTATTGGGTGTGATGTCAAGATGGAAGTATCACTTCAGTCATATGGAGATGATGATCACGTAGGATACAGAACTTGTACTCTTAAATACTACAGCTATCGGGATAGTATGACTAGGTCATGATTATCCAATTATAGAAACTAGTTGCTAGTGATCCGATATGTGCTTCGTACAAGGCAGACAAAATTTCAACCATAGGCCTAGTATGTGACATCCGATACTGGATCGTAATACGCAATACATTGTATAATATGCCTGATAGAGATTATATATATTCCATGTTGAATATATTTCTGGAGAATTAGGTAGGCATGGTGCGTTGCTAAAAGCCAATCATGTCTTGTAAATCGGTACACACGTGTCGGATAGTCCGACAACCGCATTTACTGCCAACATATCTAAGAATCTCTTGGGTCGCTTCCTCAAGATTCACCGATGACATTTGACTCGAAAAGATTAATCAGGGATTAATTATGAGAGAGAAAATTAATCTGGGATTAATTACTGTAAGAATTAATCTGGGATTAATTATCAGAGAAATAATTAATCTAGGATTAATTCTTATAGAAGAAAGAACTCGATTAATTTGGAAATAATCGGTAAAATAAATTTAATAGTTAAATTGGATTTTTCTATTTAATTTATTTAATTGGGCTAAATAATATATCGGATATATTAATTGAAATTGGATTTCAATACGAAATTAAAATTGGATTTTAATTCAAGCGAATGAATTAATTTAGAATTAATTCGTAAGCGACTTCCGTAATAATTTTACTGGGTATCATTGTTTAATGAATTGGATTTAATTACGTAGCGATGGAAAATTCGTTTAGTCGGATTAAACGAACCGGACCCAAAGTGTGTTGTGTAAGCCAACTCAAATTTAGAATTTGAAATTGGGTGGGACGCACAACTTACATCAACTTGACACTTGATGGAAGTGGTTGGCAACATTTATGGTTGGACTTTAAATGTTCACAAAAACCAATTACACACAACTACCACACATTTGAAAATCAACTTTTGTATATGTTTTTGGAAAACACAAAAGTTACTATTCATTCTCTTTTTCCTCTAGTTGGCCGAAATTTTTCTCTTCTCCATGGAATTTTTGTTGCAAAATTTCATGTAAGCTAGCACTTCAAGAGTCATTAGAAGGTGATAGGGAAACTCACCCTTGAGTTTGGAATGCAAAAGAAAGCTTGGAGCTTCCACACATCCATGGAAAAGTTTTGAATCTCATCCGATCATTGTAAGTTTTTTCTGCAAACTTCTTGATGTATTCACACACAAATCATCTTAGTGATCTTGTGGCATGTGTAGGACACTAACAGCGAGGACCTAAACAGGCACCCGGGCGGAAACCTATGATGAGTCATAATAACATGCAACAAGCGTTGGGGCAGAAACATATCATCAATCGAGCATCTCAGCGGAAACATATAGATAATTCGGAAATCATGAAAACATTAAAAAAGCGCTGAGATAGAAATATTTAATCATTATGTATAATCTTTATCAATTTAAAACCTAAAAATAAATAAAATTTCAAAACTTGAAATATTTTAAATTACAAGTCAAGAAAACATAAAATAAAGTATCTACTTACATATTGATAACTATTGCCAATGATCATGGATACGACTGAAGAGGTCCCTGTGGAAAACCTAGTTCATCATGTATTCGAGTATGGTTAGCATATATAAACTAGAATCAAATCATGGTCATGGATGTAGTGGATACTCATACATGTTGCATACGTGTCGGTATAGCTAACGTGCTAACGGACTCTACCATCCTAGGGCGAAACTGAAATGGAATGAAACTAATCTTACTGCGCGTCGTGACTCCAAGTTTGCACGTCGCAAAGCTCATACGATCGGACTGAAATAGATAGCATTTCATGTTTTTCGTTACGACGCTAGATGCTGAGCGATGTGACTTCCACACGACCGACCTGAGGATTCCACACTATCGACTCGGGTATTCCACATGACCGACCTGGGTTTTCCACATGACTAATCCGAGTCTTCCACATGACTGACTCGAGTCTCCCACATGATCGATCCGAGTCTCCAACACGACCAACCCGAGTCTTCCACACGATCGACTCGAGGTAGAGGGTATTTTCATGTTCAGTGTAACTCCTACATGCACCGACCTGAGGTAGAGGGTATTTGAAGTTCAACGTCATGACGCTAGCACATATGCGTCGCGATGCTAATCCGATCTCAGGGCCAAATACCAGTTCTCCATTATCACAGCCCGATTCAATTCCAGAACTACCATCACACTAACACATTCACATGAGCATTTCTCTCACTACAACACGTCTAGAACACCACCCAACATAAATAAGAATTTCCCCCAACACATTCATACACATAAAGACTTCATTTCATGCTAATACTATCAAGACACTTCTCAAAATGCATGCTAACAACACCATCAAGGCCAATTAAACAAATCTAATCCCTAGGGTATGCATGGTGTGAATTTGGGACTTCATTTTCTTTGTCCAATAAGCTTACCATGATTTAAAATGTGCTTGGATGGATCAAGAATGACTTGAAAAATGAAGATAATAGAAAGAGATGAAGCATGAGATCCTCAATTCTTGCCTTTGCTCCTCTCATTTTTTGGCTTGAAATATAGTGAATGAATAGTCCCTTATTTATAGGAAGAGGGCTAATTTTTTGTAATGAAATAGGTGTCTAAAGTTGTGCCATATCCCTCAATTCTAGGCCATTCTCGAAATTTACTATAGCAGCCACAATAAACATGATTTTTGACTTATTTCTGATTCGAAACTGGAAAAATGTCCAACATAGAAGTTGTAGGTATCAGTCTTAGCTTTCCGACGTCATAAAATTTATAAAATCAAGATCGTATGAAAATGTTATTTCCCAAATACTAAGGGCTATCGAGAGTAAAATCAGAAATATATTTTGTTTCGGGACTACAAGGGATTTATTGAAAGTCCGTAATGTAATTCCACTAGCACATACATGTTTGAGCATGATTTATATCATGTATTATACCACCTACAATATAGTAGTCGTTGGAATTAATGGGGGTGTTATATTTTCCCCCCTTAAATAGAATTTGTCCTCGAATCCCCTTTAGGATTAAAACCACAAATCGCCTAATTCACACGCTATTTCCTAGGCCACCAGCTTTCAACTGACTACATGCTCATAATCAACCTTGCTTCATCAATTATATATCATTACTTTCTGATGGTCGCTCATACGCTGTCAGTATATCAAAGGAGGATGTGATCACCATACTGCACCTTATAAAAAATGACTTAGAAATCATAACTTACTACTTGGCTAGTAAACATACATACTCTCCATCTTACCTTAACATCTGATTTTTATATATAATACCTTTTTCCATGACCGTACATACTGCACCAAAGTCTATGAGCTTCAGTGAATAATCCCTCGAATTCTTGATTGAGAGGTAATTCTTCGTTCTGGTTCCATGAAATTTCTGTTGAACAAACTATACAACCGTCATGCTACAACTATCTCCATGCATCAAAGAAACCTCATTTCTATACCTCTAGTTATGCTCAATATTCTCTAACTCGATTATCTATGTGAGCTATGAGTTTTAAATCTAATACTATATTCATGACATATCGTCTCATACATCTTAATTCTTTCTTACTTAAAACCTCTTATATCTTTTGCCGTGACAACATTAATTCGTAAATATCACTTGGGACTTCTTTTACACTTTATGTTTAACGTATCACTATTTTACTTGTACTACAGCCAATGATTTTTGTTTCTCCTGACTTTGAGTATACCTCAGGTTCTTCTTAGCTGGTACTTCTAAGTCCCTAGAAATACTAGTGTTCTCTATGGTTATGCTTTTTCATATCCTGCTTCCATTCTGGGATAACTATATACAAAATTAATCCTTGTCACTATTAGAACTGATCGTACTTGATACTTCCTCAATTCTACATGCTCGATCTGATCCTAGTATTCTTCCTCTTAACTTAACTATCTAACTCTCTATTTTCTTCTCGCTAAACTCCAACTGCTTATCGACTCTATCCTTCAAGCTCTTCTATCTCTGCCTACATGTGGGGCTTAGTGCTCCGTAATTCATGGTCAAATTTTTCATATACCTCTAGCTTATTATTAACGTCGACGCTGGCGACGCGGTTCTAGTTAACGTTCATACTCTTTAAATTTGTTGCTAGTATAGATCTGGTTAACCACCATTTACACTGACTTGTTCTTTTTGCCTAGATGCACTCCGGAATATTCCATTTTCAATTACTCCCATAGTCTTATTCTATTAGGTGTTGTCCTGGTCTCAACATTATTCGTATACTAACTCCTAAGGGCTCGTTGTTATACATCCCACAATATATTCTGTTGATACCCTTCTTCTTCAATTCCTAAATGTAAAAGTCTGTTGCTATAGGTCCTTAGTCATGTCTAATTTCGTCACTCACGTATTCATGTCATTATTTAACTAATACTACTTCATTTCATCATTTTATCTTGACAGTTCCTCCTTTAAATGTTTTTCTTAGAGTAATTTTTCCTATTCTCCTCTACTCTTATACAATATCTGAGGTTCCCATGTTTCATGTCTCGTTCTTCTTATCCGAAGGATATCATCTTTTAATTATCTCTTATCCTATCTTATAGTATACTATACTACACCACAGATTCAGTTATTTCTGGAAACATCTTTGGAATGAACATCGAGGTCCCCCTATTACTACTGTTGTCTAACGAGTGTTGGGAGGGTGGGGTTAGTCCTGAAGTCTTTTTCGATTGTGGCGGTCTCTCTAGTTTTATTTGTTGCTAGTTTATAATCCTAGGATTCTTTTATTTACATATTTGGTATTGGTTTCCCATACTAAGAAACTATTGCCAGGAACTAGCTGAATTACCTCTTTCAACTATACTTCTGATTTATTTCCAACTATTGGTCATATTATCCCTTACTTAGAACCTCCTTCAAGTTTATGCTCTCTCAAAATACTACCATACTCTCTCTGTTAATCCTTCTACTTATCTTAGATTCTTAAACCTCTTAAGTCATTACTTCTCTGGAAGCTCCTTATTTTATGAAAAGTTATGGTATCATTACTGAACCTTCGATTTGAGTGTTGCTCTCTTACTAATTTGTTCCTCTCTGGTTATGGTAAGAAGCTCTATATAAGTCATATAACTTACATCTATGGGCCGTTATATATGTACGCATTGCTTACTTTGGTTCGTTACTCTTTTGAGCCTTTACTTGCTTGAAATCTATCAATTCTATAATAATGTAGGTTATAACTTTTAGATTCGGCTAGTCTTACTGTGAATTTAAATTTCTCTATCTCATTCAGAGTATTACTATCTTATAATTCTTATCCAGGTTCCATTGAACATATTGGTTCAGCTATCTTGCTATTTCGTGACTTGTCTATCTTGTCAGATACTCTTCTTTACTTGTTCAAATCCTTACTAGGGCTCTATGTTGAAGGGTGAATACATGCTTCCCATAGAGATCTGAGAATACACATTACTGTTAATTGTCTAAGCTCAATGATGGTCTGTTAAGTGTCTATATACTTACTAGAGTAGAGGCTACTGGAAACAAGAATCATCATTCATTCTGTTGGACTCTACATCGACTACTCCATATCTTAAGACTCCACAACTTTTATCAACCATCCTAAGGTCTCCATTTACTTTGCTGTCCTTAAGCTATGTTATCTCTGTTACTATCTGTATTGAACTTCCTTGTTACTTTCCGCATCATTCTATATTATTTATTTCCACAACCTAGCTCTTGGCTCTAAGTTGTACTACCGAGGTCAGTGGTGGTTCATTCTTATTAAAGTTTTGTTTTTGCCAAAGGCTTTAGCTAATTCGCCTAACCTATAAATTGTACTGATCATTTTTTTGCTAACTCCTACGTTTCTTCAATCTAATGAGTTTGTTTCTTATGTCCATACTGATTTCTACTACGTTCGGTTCCTCTACTAGTACTACATACCTAGTGCTGACTTGCCTCGATCCTCGAATCATTCTAGGTTCTCTTCTTTCAAACTTTAAAAACTTCATTGGACCTTTTCTGGGTGATTTATCTTTTTTTTTTCTCTGTCTTAGAATATACTATCATCGGGCTTCCTTACGGTTATCTTTATTTATGCTTGTTAAGGATGAGGTAAGAGTTTTCACATCTCGACGGATGTCGGCATTCTAATTCTGGTATACTATGTTCAGGTAGAGCCTATTACTCATGTAAAGCATGTATAAGGTAGACTCCGTCATGACAGTTTCCTTAACTAGTATCACTGAGAGGTTAGAATCGGGGTAGTTCAGGGCCTTATCATATCGAGTTTCTTGGTTATGACAACTTATGAGCTTCCCTGTCAACATTCACTTTACTTCTTACAAGCCTAGATTTGGGTATCTAAATTCTCTACGTCCTTTGAGGCATTTCATGTCTATAGGAAACTTCCACGACAAATACTGATTTTTTGCTTCTTTTATCTTATGCCAATATTTCTCAAATCGATAGGTGACTAATACTGAGTTCTGGTCGTAACTAAGAATCGAATTGGTTTTTAAGAATTGAAACCTTGGATATCAATGAAGTACTAATACTTAAAAGAATGAATTACTTATGGTTGGGGTTTATTTGGCCTGTTATCGAAAAGAGTCAAAAGAAAATGAGTAGTGTCCCGAACTTCTATTTTGCTTATCAATCACAATGCATGAGATTTATACCATTAAGGTGGCTAACTTTCATCCTTGGTGCCATAGTCACGTACCATATTTCCCTTATACTAGAAAGCTTTATTGTTCTAGAAAAAATCACAACGTGGAGGAGGGTATATATATATTTGTTTGGATAGAAATACTTTCATGGAAAGGAACATATATATTGCATGGTGAGCCAGAAATAGGTACTACTAGAAAGATGTGAGCACTACTTGTGTTTTAGGTTTCATAGTGAAGTTCAATTATACTACTAGTATGTCTATATTCTACACCATTGCACTTGTTTAGTTATATATATAGCTCAGTGATAGCTAAGTGATTGCTTACTTATCTAAAATATCTATTACGCTTCTAGGATTCTCTCTCTATTCTCTTTCTTGAATAATCTCAACTTACTACCCCATCATCCCTCAGTGGGGGAAAACTAATTCTGGACATAATTCGACACTCTGGCGCGTATTCATATATTTGGTTTCTGGCTCTAGTCGGAAAATTATCTATGGTTAGACTCATTTATCTCTATAGGATATCATTTACTATGGTAAATGTAAACATACTAAAATCGAGGATATTGGAGAGTAGCCCTTTATATATGGGTACCCCAGGCATACCACACATATAAGACACTATCAATCTCCTACTGCAGTTATTTACCCTAAGACCTGGCTCTGGTACATCTTTGTAACATCCCCAATGCGGAGATGTTACCGGTAGGTGATGGATCCTCACCACCACCCTAAGCTTTTGACCATTTCTAACTTTTTAGACTATGTTACTATAACATATATTTATTAAACCAATTCATGAGCCAATTATTGTTATACGAACATCTTACTCACTTTAAATAAATACTTATATTTCATTTAAATAACATCATACACATTCGGACTTGACTCAAACTGACATACATGTATTTTATCTAAATACGGACAATAAACTTACCATGACAGACCCATACTCTAGTGACTGCAGTAACTCAATTCCTCGATCTCAGGCTCATTTTCGATTATGGCTCACCAGATAAAGCTACCTGCAAAACAAAATGTGGTGTTGGGGGGTCAGATCGTTTGAACGTCCTAGTGAGTGGCTACTAAAAATAACAAAACCATAAGAAAAATTCTAAAACATGTCCATAAATTATTTTTCATGCATGTATCGTCAAAAATATATCAAGCGCTTAACGCCCAAGTCGAGCGCAAAGACTGAGCGGGGAACGAACGATCCCTTATCGATAAATTAGCGGGTCAATCCATTTCTGATAGACAGGACCCTAAATAAGTACTCCAGCAGAAAACGCTGCAGTCATTCATAAAATCATAAAAAAAAAACATGCAACAAGCGTCGAGGCAGAAACATATCATCAATCATGCATCTCGGTGGAAACATATAGATAATTCAGAAATCATGAAAATATTAAACAAGCGCTAAGACGGAAAAATTTAATCATTATGCATATTCTTTATCAATTTAAAACCTCAAAACAAATAAAACTTCAAAACTTGAAGCATTTTAAATTATAAGTCAAGAAAATATAAAATAAAGTATCCACTCACATATTGATAACTATTGCCAATGATTCTGGATGCAACTGAAGAGGTCCATGTGGAAAATCTAGCCCGTTATGTATTCGAGTATTGTTAGCATATATAAACTAGAATCTAATCATGGTCATGGATGTAGTGGATTCTCATGAATGTTGCATATGTGTCAAGATAACTAACGTGCTAACGGACTTTACCATCCTATGACGAAACTAAAATGGAATGAAACTGGTCTTACTGCGCTTCGCCACTCATTTCATGTTCTGCGTCGAGACGCCAGGTGCTGAGCGTTGCGAATTCAATACGACCAACCCGAGGTTTCCACACGATCGACTCGGGTCTTCCACACGATCAACCCGGGTCTTCCACATGACCGACCCGAGTCTCCCACATGACCGACCCGAGTCTCCCAAACAATTGACCCAAGTCTCCCACACAACTGACCCGAGTCTTCCACGCGACCGACCAAAGTTAGAGGGTATTTTCATATTCAGAGTGACTCTCACACGCACCGACCTGAGGTAGATGGTATTTTCATGTTTAGTGTCGCGACGCGTATGCCAAATACCAGTTCTCCATTATCATTGTCCAAATAAATTCCAACACTACCATCACACTAAGACCTTCACATGAGCACTTCTCTAACTACAACATGTCTAGAACATCACCCATCACAAAGCATAATTTCCCCCTACACATTCATACACATAAAGACTTCATTCTATGCTAATACTATCAAGACACTTCCCAAAATGCATGCTAACAACACCATCAAGGCCAATTAAACAAATTCAATCCCTAGGGTATGCATGGTGCGAATTTGGGGCTTCATTTTCTTTGCCCAAAACTAAAAAATGAAAGGATGAAAAGAGAAAAGAAGCTTACCATGCTTGAAAACGTGTGTAGACAACAGAACCTGGGCGACGCTTTTCTAGGCTCGCGGCCTAGTTGGGAAGTATGAAATAACATGGAGTCGCCACCCCCCGTTGAACCGGGACAAAGATTTAAGGCCGCACACCCCACCCCTCGCAGGGAAGACCTCAACCGTTGGTTCGGAATGGTCCCTTACTTATGTCACTTGTGATGATATAATTTGTGCAATGAACTAACCAAGTCTACTCAATAATCATGCTCAAGGGTACCTAGATCTAACATGCTTTCATCCAAATAATTTTCACGCAATGTAACACAACAAGCATATTGAACCATTGAATCACATGTATAAATCATTACCCAAACGCATCATAAACTAAGAACATGCATAATGGACAACCTAAACATGCTTTAACAAATAAATAAAAAACTAAATAAACCATGCTTTAAATAATAAACATATAACCTAAAGACTATAACATGCTCAAATACAAATTGGATGAGACGAGATACGTGTATCTTAAGTGGTACGTGGCATTGTATCCCGAGTGCAGACCATACTACCGTCCATTCGGAATCGGCTATGGAATTTATGTCCGGGTTTCCATCCGATATACCACAAAAGGGAACACATATCCCGCTCACCCACAATCACAATGCTTCAATCAAACGACTCTCATGCCATTATATATCAAAATAAATAAAACAACAATAAAGAAGATAAGTAGAAAGGTGCCCTCAGGTCTAACCTCTTTTGTCGTCTAAGAAAGGGCGTTACACGTCCGTTGGAAGGGTGATGATCCGCTACTCTTTTAGTTCACCAACTCCACGTCTTTCCTCGCTGTTTTGCTGCTCGGGCTGCTTTTCAAGTCCGTTTCGCTGCTGCTTCGCTGCTACGTTTCAGGTCACTGTCTTGATGGTTTAGCGGACTGTTTTGGGTGATTTTGAAGGCTTAGGGAGGTGCGTTTGTGGGGATTTTTTAGGGAAACTTTATGGAGGTTTTTGGGATGGTGTTTAGGTGATTTTAGGACTGTTTTATGGGTTGAAGACGCAACAAAAACTGACCAGAACAGGGGACGAAACTGTGCAGTTCAAGGTGCAGTGAGGGGTGTTTCGGGACTGTTTTGGGCGCTGAATTGGAGCTGTGAATAGGGGGTCTTTTGTGCGACTTTGGGGCTGTATTTGAGGCTTATTTTAAGGTGTTTTAGGGCTGTGAATGGTGGCTGGAACTTGGTAATGGAGGGCTGTGAAAAGGGGTTTAGGCGTGAAGGGTTTTGGTGAAGGAAGGATGATGCGGCAATGGAGGATGCTTAGGTTTAATGATTCGGCAATGGAGGCTTCAAGGAGGTTTTTGGACGTGCAAGGAGGCTTGAGAAAGTGTTTGGGACGTGCTTGGGGAAATATGTGTGCTAGGTTTTTGAATGGGGGGTGAAGCCCTCTTTTTATAGGCAAAGAGAAAGACTTTCCTAATTTGAATAGGAAATAATCTCCTAATTGGTTGTCTAATAAGGAATGGATCTCCTAATTTGGATTTGTGATTGGATTTGATTTGGTAGGGATTTGATTTGATTTCTTTTATTTAGGTAAGGATTGAATTGATTTAGGCATGTGTTAAATGTGATTTTGGCTTTTTAGGAAGGCTATGGGCGTGAATAGTGTCTCATGGGCGTGGTTTGGCTTGGTTTGGTGGGCTTGGGTATTTTGGGTTTGGTTTTGGTTTGGTAAGTGGTTTGTGGGGTTTTGGGCCTAAGATAAGCTTTGAAACGGAAGTCCAACAAGCAACCGAAGCTCAAACAACGAGATTAAATCCATCAAAAATCCTATTTTCCAACTTTACCCCATCCAACGTCCGTTTCCCCTCCCGCAACTTTCATGACTAAAGAAGTAGTTGCCTCCATACGAGACTCATCATTGGGCGCATGTGTAAAAATGCAATGCCTACAGTCGCCCCCACTTTGATGGGACTTGTGCAGTGTGTGACAATGACAATCCTATCAAAGTACGTGCAATGCATTTTTACTTACCTGTGCTCGCCAGCTGTCACCTGGTCTGCCTGCTGTGCTGAGTTGATAATGCTAAAACCCGTACCTAGGGTGTCGCGGTTGCGTCTCCATACCTAGAGTACCGCAGTGATGGTGTTGGTTGTCTGAGTGCTAACCCCATACCTAGGGTGTCGCAGTGACGCCTCCGTACCTAGAGTGCCACAAATGTCTGAATAGTCCACATGCCGTACCTGGCGTGCTAACCCCGTACCTAGGGCGTCGCTGTGGTCTGAATGCTAACCCCGTACCTAGGGTGTCGCGGTGACGTCTCCGTACCTAGAGAGCCACAAATGTCTGAATAGTCCACATGCCGTACCTGGCGTGCTAACCCCGTACCTAGGGCGTCGCTGTGGTCTGAATGCTAACCCCGTACCTAGGGTGTCGCAGTGACGTCTCCGTACCTAGAGAGCCACAAATGTTTGAATAGTCACATGCCGTACCTGGCGTGCTAACCCCGTACCTAGGGCGTTGCTGTGGTCTGAATGCTAACCCCGTACCTAGGGTGTCGCAGTGACGTCTCCGTACCTAGAGAGCCACAAATGTCTGAGTGCTACCCCGTACCTAGGGTGTCGCAGTGACGCCTCCGTACCTAGAGTGCCACAAATGTCTGAGTGCTAACCCCGTACCTAGGGTGTCGCAATGACGTCTCCGTACCTAGAGAGCCACAAATGTCTGAATGCTAACCCCGTACCTAGGGCGTCGCGGTGACGTCTCCGTACCTAGAGAGCCCAATGTCTGAATGCTAACCCCGTACCTAGGGTGTCCGCATGACGTCTCCGTACCTAGAGAGCCAAAAATGTCGAATGCTAACCCCGTACCTAGGGTGTCGCGGTGACGTCTCCGTACCTAGAGAGCCACAAATATCTGAATGCTAACCCCGTACCTAGGGTGTCGCGGTGACATCTCCGTACCTAGAGAGCCACAAATGTCTGAATAGTCCACATGCCGTACCTGGCGTGCTAACCCCGTACCTGGGCGTCGCTGTGGTCTGAATGCTAACCCCGTACCTAGGGTGTCGCGGTGACGTCTCCGTACCTAGAGAGCCACAAATGTCTGAATAGTCCACATGCCGTACTGGCGTGCTAACCCCGTACCTAGGGCGTCGCTGTGGTCTGAATGCTAACCCCGTACCTAGGGTGTCGCAGTGACGTCTCCGTACCTAGAGAGCCACAAATGTCTGAATAGTCCACATTCCGTACCTAGCGTGCTAACCCCGTACCTAGGGCGTCGCTATGGTCTGAATGCTACCCCGTACCTAGGGTGTCGCAGTGACGTCTCCGTACCTAGAGAGCCACAAATGTCTGAGTGCTAACCCCGTACCTAGGGTGTCGTAGTGACGCCTCCGTACCTAGAGTGCCAGAAATGTCTGAGTGCTAACCCCGTACCTAGGGTGTCGCAGTGACGTCTCCGTACCTAGAGAGCCACAAATGTCTGAATGCTAACCCCGTACCTAGGGTGTCGCGCGGTGACGTCTCCGTACCTAGAGAGCCACAAATGTCTGAATGCTAACCCCGTACCTAGGGTGTCGCAGTGACGTCTCCGTACCTAGAGAGCCACAAATGTCTGAATGCTAACCCGTACCTAGGGTGTCGCGGTGACGTCTCCGTACCTAGAGAGCCACAAATGTCTGAATGCTAACCCCGTACCTAGGGTGTCGCGAGTGACATCTCCGTACCTAGAGAGCCACAAATGTCTGAATAGTCCACATGCCGTACCGGCGTGCTAACCCCGTACTAGGGCATCCGTGCGTCGGTCTGAATGCTAACCCCGTACCTAGGGTGTTGCAGTGACATCTCCGTGCCTAGAGAGCCACAAATGTCTGAGTGCTAACCCCGTACCTAGGGTGTCGCAGCTGTGATATCTCCATGCTGAGTGCCGTACCTGGCTGAATGACTGATACTCCATACCCGGAGTGCCGTACCTGGTGAAACTGATTTGACCAATGTGGGCCTCGCCCCAGAATGCCATACCGGCAGATCTGATGCTGTGACCTAATGTGGGCCTCGCCCCCTGAATGCCATACCCGGCAAGTCTGTTCTGATGTTGATCTAATGTGGGCCACCCTCTGAATGCCCTACCTGGCAAGTCTACTACTGATGCCGATTCTCTATTTTGCACACTGTAGTGCTTCTCTTCGAGATAATCTTGATAGCTAAACATATTTTTGTCCTCAACGGATGCTTCACGTCAAAGCCAAAGAATCTTCAAAGTACTCGACATACTCAAACCCAATCCTCTGAATGGGTGATCTGAACTAGACTCCTAGTGTGTGTGTGTGCTAAGGCTCATTCGCAGCTTATTCCTTAAGTCAGCCAACTCGATGATTTCGCTTCGGAGAATCGGATCAGTGGGTCTAACCAACCTGGATGTCTGGGTCACATTCTGTGATTACTGTAGCATACTCAAAACATGATATGGTCTTCTTTTATTGCATCGTCTCTTTTTTTTTTTCTTTTTTTTTCTTTTTTCTTTTCTTGACCCACCTACCCTTTAAGTAGCATTTCTCCTCATGGTGGTCCTAATACTCGCCCATGGGTAGCTTCACGCTTATTGGTTATAGGCGGTCTATTTCTTTTCTTTTCATTGCAGAGACTTTTCTTTCCTTTTTTCCGAACCATATCATGTATCGTAGCAAGGCAAATCAGTGTGGACATCCAGGCAAACGGTCATTCACCGATCACACCATCTCTTCAACTAGTCATCTCATCAACCGCTCAGGCTTCTACTGTTGAGATACCTTTATCAAGTGCTTCATGAGTCCAATCGAGATCAATCCATTCAGAATACCGGATAAGAGCGCGTCTCGCGCTTCTCGCTTCTAAGGCTTCTCCCTACAGCACACAATGTCATCACCGGACATATGTTTAACCATCAAAGACTTCTCTCTCACTTTTTTTTTTTTTTTTTTTTACTCACTCACTCACTCAAAGGAATTCTTCCTCTTTACTGCTGACCATGTGGGCTTCGCCCCCGGGATCCATACCCGAAATTCAAACTCAAAATGGGCCTTAACCCTCAGATTACCATCTGAATCTTAACACCGATGTGGACCTCAGCCTAGGATTTCTTCCCAAATTCAATACAGTGCTTTCGCTGTTTCTGATTGGCTTGTCTTTGCCGCTTTCTCTTTTATTCTTCGATACCTGTGAATAAAACAAAAAACACAAAACACGCAAAAAAAAGGAATGCAATAATGGGTTATATGTGTGCATGCATGCATGAGTTCTCTTTATCCGTTGGGTTAGGTCTTCTGCGGATGACTATTCAGTCTTCTGTCCCTCAGGCAAAATACAACTTCAATCTGTCAACATTGATCGGCTCGGTGAACTCATTCCCTTCCAAGTCCGACAGTCTCACTGCTCCATTTCCCATTACCTTCTGAACAATGTATGGTCCTTCCCAATTTGGTCTGAACTTCCCTCTGGGTCTGTCGTCGACGGCTTCGACTGCTTAAGTACCAGATCACCTTTCTTGATCTTGGTAGGACGCACCTTCTTATTAAATGCTCGGGCAACCTCTTCTGATATATCTGCATGTGATGCAAGGACTTCATCCTCTTCTCATCCATCAATGCTAACTGCTCAAACCTCTGCGAGGTCCATTCTCGTTCAGGCAATTTGCTTCTGCTAACACCCGCATGGACTGTATCTCAACTTCCACCGGCAGTACCGCTTCCATTCCTAGACTAAAGAGTAAGGCGTAGCTCCAGTCGCTGTCCTCACAGAAGTTCTGTACCCCCACAAGGGCATACGACAGCTTATCAGCCCAGTCTTTGTAATTCTCCGTCATCTTCGCCAGAATCGTCTTTATTGTCTTGTTGGCTGCCTCAACTGCTCCATTAGCCTGCGGCCTGTATGGTGAAGACTTATGATGACCTATCCCATACCTCTGTAACATCGCCTTGGTCTCTCCCTGAAACTGGACTCCATTGTCCGTAAC
Organism: Zanthoxylum bungeanum; assembly: GCA_019454045.1. Taxonomy (NCBI): domain Eukaryota; kingdom Viridiplantae; phylum Streptophyta; class Magnoliopsida; order Sapindales; family Rutaceae; genus Zanthoxylum; species Zanthoxylum bungeanum. Next base: position 120,258 of record SKCR01021140.1, read on the forward strand.
CACGTGATGCGGCATACCGTACCGGCATATGAGATTCCGGGCTATGAACTTAGCCATTTGTTTTGCCGTGACATTACGGAATGACTCGGCTTCTACCCATTTCGAGAAGTAGTCCACTGCTACCACTATAAAGCGATGTCCGTTTGACGCATTCGGCCGAATCTCTCCGATCATATCAATCCCCATGCTGAGAAAGGCCACGGTTCTGACAACCCGTGCAATTCTGTATGCGGCAAATGATTCAAATTCCGTGCGCTTGACAATCATGACAGTGCCTTACCAGCTTCGCGCAGTCGGCTTCCATGGTTGACCAGTAAAAGCCTTGTCTCACAATCTTGCGGGACAAGTTCAATCCGTTCATATGCGGTCCACAGACGCCAGCATGCACTTCATCCATTATCTTCTGAGCTTCTTCCTTTCTCAAGCATTTCAGCTGAACACCGTTCGCTTGCCTTTTGTAGAGTTCTCCCTTCAGACTCACATATTGAGCAGCCAACTTCTGAATGGCGATTCTGTCTTTTCTGCTCGCTTCCTCTGGGTATTCCCCATGTTCCAGATACCTCTGGATGTCATAATACCACGGTCTTCCGTCATCGACCTCTACTCCCAAGATCCTCTCTATCTCATAAACGGTTTGCTGGCCGTTGTCAACACAAGTGGTCTCATCACCAATTTCTCTGGATTCTCCCAGGTTGCGGCTAGCGTTGCCAATGCATCTGCCATCTGATTTTCTTCCCGAGGCAAGTGCTGAAATTTGCAGTTAGGGATAGCATGTGCTAGGTTTCTGAGGTGGAATAAGTACGGCTTCAACGTTCTTCTTTTAACTCCCATTCTCCTTGCATCTGTCGGATCACCAACATTGAATCTCCGTAAACATCCACGTTCGTAGCTCTCAAGGCTATTAATGCAGTCAAGCCGAATGCACATGCTTCATACTCAGCCATATTGTTAGTTACCCTGAACGTCAACCTCTTGGCCATAGGCAAAGTCTCTCCCCCAGGGGTTACTATTACAATACCGATTCCGGCTCCTTTGCAGTTCACTGCTCCGTCAAAATACATCTTCCATCCTTGGACTGCTATAGCTTGGATTTCTTCGTCGGGGAATTCAAACTTGTACTGATCCCCTTCAACAGGTTGCAAGGCTAGGAATTCTGCCACGGCTCGCCCTTTGATTACCTTTGAAGTGAGGTACTCGATGTCAAATTCAGTCAACAGTACTAACCATCTGCCCAGCTTTCCAACTAGTGAAGGCACCGAATGTAGATACTTCAAAGGATTCTCCTTTGCGACTACTTGGATCTTGTAAGACTGGAAATAGTGGCGTAATTTCCTGGACACCCATACTACTGCTAGACAAATCTTCTCTACTTCCTGATAGCGGGCTTCGTACGGAAGCAGCTTCTTACTGAGGTAGTAGATGGCGTGCTCTACTCCTGTCTCATCGGCTTGTACCATCATCGCCCCCAGCGCTTCGGGTTCAATAGCCAAATAAAGCACCAAAGGTCTGCCCTGTTTCGGAGGTCTCAGGACGGGAGGTTTCACCAAATATTCCCTTATTCTGTCAAATGCTTCCTGACACTGTTCGTTCCACTTTACCGGCTGATCTTTCCTCAACAACTTGAATATGGGCTCGCATACTGACGTCAGCTTGGCAATGAACCGACTGATATACTGGATTTTTCCTAGGAAGGCTCTGACTTCTCTCTCTGTCTTTGGTGCCGGCATTTCTGTAATAGCCTTGATCTTTTCAGGATCCACTTCTATTCCACCCATTCCCACTGTGTGGCCGAGTAATTTACCCGACGTTACTCCGAATACACACTTCTTAGGATTCAACCGCAAGTTGTACTTGTCCACTCGTTCAAGGAACTTTTCCAACGCTTCTATATGCCCATCTCTTGTCTCTGACTTGACCATCATGTCATCTACATATACTTCAATCACCTTATGCATTAAGTCATGAAACAAAGTAGTGGCCATCCGTTGATAAGTGGCTCCAGCATTCTTAAGCCCAAATGGCATCACCTTATAGCAGTAAGTACCCCATTCTGTAACAAAGGCGGTCTTGTGCTTATCTTCTTCGGCCATGAGCACTTGATTGTATCCTGAGAACCCATCCGCAAATGAGTACATGGCAGATAATGCCGCACTATCTACAAGCACATCTATATGGTAGAGGAAAGTCATCCTTCGGGCATGCCTTGTTAAGATCTCTATAGTCAACACACATTCTGACTTTGCCATCTTTCTTCGGCACAGGCACGATGTTGGCCAACCACTCGGGGTATTTCACTACTTCCAGGAATCCCACATCTATTTGCTTCTTAACTTCCTCTCTGACCTTCTCGGCCCATTCGGGTCTCATCCGTCGGAGCTTTTGTTTCACAGGCTTCATATTCGGATATGTTGGTATCGCATGCTGGGCAATACTTCGATCGACCCCAGGCATGTCTTCGTAAGACCAAGCAAATACTTTGGCATATTTAATCAATATCTCTTCTAATTTCTTCCGCTCTTCGGCGGTAACTTCACTCGCAATCAAGATTTCCTTGGGGCTCTCAGGCGTACCAAGGTTGAATGTATTTGTTTTGACGGAGTTGATATCGAATATGCTTAAGTCATGGAAGTTAGAAAGTGGAGACTCAGTCAAGTAAGCAAAATTATTGTCTTTATTGCCAATAATAGGAGTACACTCAAACAAATCTGGAAGGAAAATATCTTCATCCTCTACAGATATTTCTCCCTCTACAACAGGATCCTTCTCAAATTTCTTGTCTTCTTCGAGAGTCAGAGTCTCCAACTTCATAAGTTCTTCTTCCCACTCTTCTTTCTTCACTTCTTCAACCAGCGAATTTTCTCCCAACATGTCCTGGAAGATCTCGAACCCTCGTACAACAATCCCGTTCACTTCTACAGGTTCAGGCTCTCCTTGATACCCCGATGCTTTGACGAAGCATTCCATCAACTTCAGCCCCTTCTCTTGGCTTTTGGCTTGTCATCATCAGAACGGTATCCCAAGCCCTTCCGAGTATTCTGCCCCTTGAAATCCGGTAGTTTCGAACCTTGACCTGGCTCAAATTTCATTTTCTCCATAATCCGGGCTACCTTGGGATCCACCCACTCCTCAAAAGTTGCTGACACTTGGAACCTCGTAAAAGGTTGTATTTCAAGGTGGCTACAGCATTATCCGCTTCAGCTCGTATGGTGACATTTCCCCTCCATATGGGAACTTAATCATCTGATGTAGAGTAGATGGCACCCCTCCAAGCCCGTGAAACCAAGGCCTTCCCAACAATAAGGCAAATGTGGCTGGGATGTCCAGCACTGTAAATTCAACTTCATCTTCTACTGGGCCAACCTTGACCATTGCGACAAAAGTACCTTCGACTCCTCGTTTACTATCAACATAGGCTTTGATAGTCATGTTAGAAGGGCTCAACTCAGTTGGCTTAATACCCAACCTTGCCAGAATTTTCAATGGGCACACAATGATGGAAGAGCCATCATCCACCATCACACAAGAAGTCTTATTGCCCCTAACCTCAGCTCGGATAAAAAGAGGCCTGTTGTGGTTTCTTCCTTCAGCCAGGAGTTCTTCATCAGAGAAAGTAATATGTTGAGCCTCTTTCTGCACTGACCCCACAAACATTGCTGGATTAGCGTCCTCGGGTACCACTATTTTGCTCAGAGCCTCCACTATGGCCCGCTTGTGCTCTCCAGATGCACATAACAACTCCCAGATGCTTAAGTGTGCTCAGGTTTTCTTCAGTTGCCTCAACACCACATCTCCTTCGACAGGCTCAGTATTCTCAGTCACTTCTCGGCCGTCTGTTAGCACTTCTTTCCTCTTCTCAACAGTATCACTGTAAAAGCGCCCACTCCGGGTCATGCCTTTTACTTCTTCTTCCTTACCACCACTTGAGAAGTCTTCCCAGAAATCTTTCTTCTGTTCCGCCTCATCTTCACTATTACTGTCCCAAATACCGAGGCAAAAGGCTGTTTGGTCAAAGGTTTGGAGGACAAGGTCTTCTGGTAGGCCAGAGTTGATCATGTAAGTAGGTGGGGAACAGAGTGATAATTGGGTAGAGGATTGCGGTGAGTGTTTGGTTGTTCTTTTTCAGGGTCAGGGATCTTTGGGAGTCTATTAGGTCTTGGACTTCATGGCGAAGCCGGGCACAGTTGTCGGTGTCATGGCCAGGCTGTTGGTGAAAATGGCAGAAACGGTCATGTTTAGGTTTGACGGGGGAGGATTTGGGAGTGGTTTTTGTTCTAGGGGTTTTAACAGCCCTTGCCTCAGTAGCTTCTCCAGTACCTTGGACAAAGGTCTGCCCAAGTTAGAAAAACGCCTATTCCTTATGGCCGCAACCTCCGCAGTACAGGCTTAGCACCTGAGGATCCTCCGACAGTCCTCCTGCTCAAACTAAAGAACTTTCTGTTCTCAGCCTCCTCCTCTTCAATATCCATTACAGTCTCCCTTAACTGGCGGAAGTCTGCAATCATCGATGTCATCCTTCTGAGCTTACCATAAATCGAGGGTTTAGTCCCCTTGATGATCATTTTGATCTGATCTTTCTCGGAAGGCCTGGTCTGCATTTTCAAGAGCTGGCTTCTCCAGCGGTCAACATACTCTTTAAAGCTCTCCTCAGGCTTTTGCTTAGTATTCTCCAAGTCGCGGAGCGACAAGTCGATCTCTAAGTCAGTTACATACTGCTTCAAGAAGGCATCAGCCAACTCCCTCCAATCTTCTTTAACCTTCTTCTCAAGGCTATGATACCAAACCACAGGTGCACCCTCGAGTGACATTCCGAACATTTTCTGGACTTGGCGCTGAGACAGGCCGACCGAACTCATCACCGAGACATATTGTCGCAAATGGACCCTCGGGTCCCCATTCCCATTAAACTTTGCGATGTCGGGCATTTTGAACTGTGCGGGCAACTGCTCCTCAAAGGTCATTGAATCATAATCCAGTAGATCCTCATGCTTCCCCCTCAGCTTACGGGTGACAGACTCCATCTGATCACGGAGCCTTTGCATTTCAGCCTGAGTTCCGGCTATCCTACCAGCGGCATAGTCAGCCAGATCATCATCAAATACCGGAGCATCATCGTTCACTCCATTCGGAGGGCTCTCCCGCCTCTCATTCTCAGATCCTCCCGCAGCGCGGGGCACAGCCATATTAGACATGGCAGCAGTCAGAGCTTGCAGTTGTTCAGTCATCTTGGCGAAGTTAGCTTCCATCTGCTCCATTCTAGACCCTCGTTGACAGATTCACTCATATTCGCTGAAGGTCTTTTGACTAATCTTCCCTCTTCTCTAACCCAACGGGAATCTATGTTGTCTCTCTTAAGGCTACGTGTCAGTGCATATATGTGCGATGCATGATGTAATAGATAAAATTATAAAAAGAAATTTAAACTACTTGGCCCATTATCATTTTAAAGTATTTAATCACACCATCGCGCGGTGCAAACTTGTCCCAGTTGAAAAGGCCCAACAGGTTTACACTTTACAATGATATGGCTAAATGACTTCAAATGATAAAAGGCCCATTCACAAAGTGGCCCACCGGCATTTTAGAAGCTTTTGGCCCAACTGTCAAAGGACACAAACTTGCCCCAGTTTAAATGGCCCAACAAGTTCACATCTTTTGACAAAAGGTCCAACTGGATCCAAATGACGGCGGTCCAACACACAAACATAAAATACATAACTACCGGTTCTTTCAAGGCTAAGTTTCACAAGTGGGTTCACGGGGCGCGGACAAAGGCTCTCGTTTGACGAAGGATTACCCACAACTAGGACTCCCCACTCAAGGGTTCAAGCGACCAAGTGAGTGCACCTTTTTTATACCTTACGGTACGTGCCAACGAGTTACGGTGTGTGACTAACTGTCGAATGGATTTCCCGTTGTAGATTCCCCAGAGGGAAGGTGGAGCGAGGCTCTCTTAAGTACCCAAGCCCCTTAGGCTCTTATCGCTTGGTGTCAGGAATAAACAACGAGTCCTCCAAACTAGTATGTCACAACGAGCTACAAGTAATGATTTATCTAGGTGCCTTCACAGCTTTTCCCGAAGGGTAGTGAGTGAAGGAAGACACCCAACCATCACCTAGCTTCAACAAAGCCTTTGATTAACCCCTCAACCCACTATAGAAATGGTCAACTAATGCACAAATTATACACATCACAAGACATGATTTCGAGGCCAATTCTCTAAAATCCCCAGTGGAGTCGCCAGACTGTAGACAACAGAACCTGGGCGACGCTTTTCTAGGCTCGCGGCCTAGTTGGGAAGTATGAAATAACATGGAGTCGCCACCCGGTGTGAACCGGGACAAAGATTTAAGGCCGCACTCACCCCTCGCAAGGGAAGACCTCAAACGTTGGGTTCGGAATGGTCCCTTACTTATGTCACTTGTGATGATATAATTTGTGCAATGAAACTAACCAAGTCTACTCAATAATCATGCTCAAGGGTACTTAGATCTAACATGCTTTCATCCAAATAATTTTCACGCAATGTAACACAACAGCATATTGAACCATTAAATCAACATGTATAAATCATTACCCAAACGCATCATAAACTAAGAACATGCATAATGGACAACCTAAACATGCTTTAACAAATAAATAACAAACTAAATTAAACCATGCTTTAAATAATAAACATATAACCTAAAGACTATAACATGCTCAAATACAAATTTGGATGAGACGAGATACGTGTATCTTAAGTGGTACGTGGCATTGTATCCCGAGTGCAGACCATACTACCGTCCATTCGGAATCGGCTATGGAATTTACGTCCGGGTTTCCATCCGATATACCACAAAAGGGAACACATATCCCGCTCATCCAACAATCACATCATGCTTCAAACGACTCTCATGCCATTATATATCAAAATAAAAAACAACAATAAAGAAGATAAGTAGAAAGGTGCCCTCAGGTCTAACCTCTTTTGTCGTCTAAGAAAGGGCGTTACACGTCCGTTGGAAGGGTGAATGATCCGCTACTCTTTAGTTCACCAACTCAACGTCTTTCCTCGCTGTTTTGCTGCTCGGGCTGCTGTTTCAAGTCCGTTTCGCTGCTGCTTCGCTGCTACGTTTCAGGTCACTGTCTTGATGGTTTAGCGGACTGTTTTGGGTGATTTTGAAGGCTTAGGGAGGTGCGTTTGTGGGGATTTTTTAGGGAAACTTTATGGAGGTTTTTGGGATGGTGTTTAGGTGATTTTAGGACTGTTTTATGGGTTAAGACGCAACAAAAACTGACCAGAACAGGGACGAAACTGTGCAGTTCAAGGTGCAGTGAGGGGTGTTTCGGGACTGTTTTGGGGCTGAATTGGAGCTGTGAATAGGGGGTCTTTTGCGACTTTGGGGCTGTATTTGAGGCTTATTTAAGGGTGTTTTAGGGCTGTGAATGGTGGCTGGAACTTGGCAATGGAGGCTGTGAAAGGGCTTTAGGCGTGAAGGGTTTGGTGAAGGAAGGATGATGCGGCAATGGAGGGTGCTTAGGTTTAATGATCGGCAATGGAGGCTTCAGGAGGTTTTTGGACGTGCAAGGAGGCTGAGGAAAGTGTTTGGGACGTGCTTGGGGAATTTGGGCTATGGGGTGTTTGAATGGGGGTGAAGCCTCTTTTATAGGCAAAGAGAGAAGACTTTCCTAATTTGAATAGGAAAGAATCTCCTAATTGGTTTCTAATAAGGAATAGATCTCCTAATTAGGATTGGGATTGGATTTGATTTGGTAGGGATTTGATTTGATTTCTTTATTTAGGTAAGGATTTAAAAGATTTAAACATGTGATTAAATGGATTACCTAATAAAGGAGGCTATGGGCGTGAATCATGGCTCATGGGATGGGTTTGGTTGGTTGGTGGACTTGGGTATTTGGGCTTGGTTTGGGTTAGGTATGTGGTCTATGGGAGTTTTGGGCCTAAGGTGAGCTTAGAAACGGAAGTATAACAAGCAACCGAAGCGAAAACAACGAGATTAAATCCATCAAAAATTCTATTTTCCAACTTTACCCTTCCAACGTCCGTTTCCCGCGACTTTCATGACTAAAGAAGTAGTTGCCTCCATACGAGACTCATCATTGGGCTAATGTGTAAAAATGCAATGCCTACACGTGCTGGATGACAAGAATGAATGAAAATCGAAAATAACAAGGACGAGAAAAGCATGAGATCCTCATTATTGCCCACAACCCACCTCCCCTCTTCCTTAGCTCCCCTAGTGTTTGTCCTATGAAAGAGAAACTGAATGAATAGTCCAGCTATTATTAGGAAAGAGGCGATGTTCCCCCCCCCCTCATTTTGTAATTGAAGTGATGGCTAAGGTTATGCCACATCACTCAATTAGGCCATTCGTCGAAATTTACTGTTAGCAGCCACGACAATCATCGATTTTTGACTTCCTTTGATTCGAATTTAGAAAAATTTCCATGCGGGAAGTGAGTTGTAGGTCTCGATCTTAGCATTCTGAACGATATAAAATGATAAAAGTCGGAGATCATAGGAAAAGGATACGGGCCCATAAACTAAGGACTGCTCTCTCGGGAAGTAGATAGAATCGAAATAAATTTCGTATCGGGATTGCAAGGGATTTATCGATTGTCCGTGATGTAATTCTACTAGCACATACATGCTTGAGCATAATTTATATCATGTATTATGCCACCTACAATATAGCAGTCGTTGGAATTACCGAGATGTTACATAATATCTTTGAAATATTAAGAATGAGTTTTTAATTCATCGAGATAATAATCTCTAATTACCAGGGTTATTGAGATAAGTTTTTAATTTATGGAGATAATAATTTATAGTTATATCTTTATTATGTTATAATCTCCTCATAATAATAAAAGTAAGAACATTATGAATATAAAAGATTACTGTATAATTATAATTTGGTCGACACACAATACTAATATATCACAATGCATTAGTATCTATGTATATATTCGAAAGTTTTATTTAAAGGAAGAAAAGCATCATCAGTTGATTGCATATAACAGAAAACAAAACATATTTTACGAGAAAGTTGCATGTTCAAGGCCACTTGCGATATTAATTTATACATTTTGTTGTTTGTTTTTCACTAATCCCAAATCATCATAATTTTAAGTCGGCCAAAAGGATATTCATAGGTAGATCATAGAGTCTTCAATATATTTAAGGTGCAATAATTGAGGTAGCACAGAGACACTGTTGCAAATTTTATAGAACTTTTTTCCAACTTTACAAAGAACCAAAATACATAAAGATGAAAACAGGAAGAATTGTATGATAATTCACACTAGTTATGATAATTGCTACCATCATAAAAAGAAAAATGACAAAAATAGATAAAGGAATCTAGTGGTTGGTGATGAATGATGCCTCACCACCTATCAGGAGTAGCACTTGCAGAAGAGCTCATCAAAAGTTGATCAAGAAAATCAGCTCCCAAATCTTCAAACACCACCACATTTTGTGGCTGTGACTGTGACCCTACTACTACTTGATGATGATGATGATCATGATCATGATGCTTATGATCTTTATTCTTTTTAATTTTCTTATCACTCTCCTTTGATGTTGATGATGATGATTTTGATTTCTTTCTCATTGAGTGTCTTCTCTTCAGTGCCACAACCGGCGAGCACCCATCTTCACATTTGTATTTCATTTCCAGAAGCGATTCTTCGACCATTTCAGTAGGAAAATTAAGGGTAGCTAACGAACCCCTCATTGAAAATGCTGCTTGGTCATAGGCTAAAGCAGCTGCCTCTGCTGTATCGAATGTTCCCAGCCAAACCCTAACTCCATTTCTGGTTGAGTCCCTAATCTCAGCTGCAAATTTTCCCCATGGCCGCTTCCTCACCCCTCTATAAGATTTTTCATCAGCTAGTTTCTTGGCCGATCCTTCAGCTTTGTCACTTGAAGTCACTTCATGATCAATTGTACATGTAGCAACCACATCGTTGGAGTCTGATGAATCTTTAGTTGCCGTCGTCGTCGTCGTCGTTGTGGCTTCAGCCAAAACATCAAGAAGCAGCATTTCTTCTGGGTCGTCGATGTTGAATGGGAGAGAATTATTATTGTGACTGAAAAAAGTTCATCCCAAGACAAAGAATCAAACGATGATGAACCCAGAGAAGATTCCGGCGAGAATAATTCAAAAGATGATGAGTCCATATTAGTAATACGTTATAGGTCTCGTTTGTTTGTTTGTTTTGGTAAGAAGTGGCGACTGTGTTTTGTTTACACAAATTACAAATACCTTGTTACCCAATTCAGGCTATATATGCAAATGAAAGTTTAAAGAATTATAAAACACAATGTGTAAAATAATATTAATATGGAACTTTGAAAAGTTAAGATAATGGGTTTTTCTAATGTAACATGTATGGGTGCATAGAGTTATTGAATTTGAAACGGAATTATTGAATTTTAAATTTCTACAATTAAACTTGAAATCGTTTCATATAAATTTGAAATATTTATATTACTCTTAAAGTTTTAAATATCAAACATTTAAAAAAAAATATAAAAAATCTAGTTAGATATCATAGGTGGCATTGAGAAGAGTCGACACAAATAGTCAATTTGGGTCATAAATTTTATCCAAAACCAAGATCTCTGAATCTAGAAAAATTTCAATTTGTAGTGTGTAAAATGACTCGTATATTTTTTTATCATTTATCGATAGGGTCCCATTTTAAGAACTCGGCGAGGGTCTCATAAAATTGAAAGCAACTCAGAACCGTCCCTATCAGGTATTGTCCAATTTAAAAGTCTATCAGTCCAATTGCTCAACACGCCCTTCTCACTGTTTTATTTTTTATCAAGGTGATCTATCTTCGAAATTGTATCTCAAAATGAGTCCAACTAATTAAGAAAATCTTTTAATTATAATCATACACATATACGGGTGGTAGAAAAGTCCGAGACCCATTATAGCTCATCCTAGCCCGAGGGTCAAATTTTATTTCGAGCCCAGGCCGGGCTTATGCCCTGTGCACGATTTTATAGATAAATATATATTATATATATATAAATAAAGGAGAATGGTGTGGTGGAGGAAAGAGAGTGTATCCAACGGTTCTCTTTATGTGGCTTAATTGACGGCTCAGATCATTTCATTGGTAATTGGAGGAAAGAGAGTGAATTGATTGATGGAAAATGTCAAAAAATTTCAAAATTTCAAAATTTTCAAATTAAAAAATAGAAAGTTAAAATAAAATCATATAATTAAAAAATAAAATCATTTTCAAATTTTCAAATTAAAAAATAGAAAGTTAAAATAAAATCATTTAATTAAAAAATAAAATCATTTAATTCTGTAACACCGTGCCGTAGACACGGGCCAAATACTGTAATATCGTGCCGTAGGCACGGGCATCATTTAATTAAAAAATAAAATCATTTAATTATATAACACCGTACCGTAGGCACGGGCAAATACTGTAACACCGTGCCGTAGGCACGGGCCAAATACTGTAATACCTTGCCGTAGGCACAGGAAAAAACTAGTATATATATATATATTAATTTTTAATTATAAATATATATATATATATATAAAATAAAGGAGAATGGTGTTGGAGGAAAGAGAGTGTATCCAACGGTTCTCTTTATGTGGCTTAATTGACGGCTCAGATCATTTCATTGGTAATTGGAGGAAAGAGAGTGAATTGATTGATGGAAAATGTCAAAAATTTCAAATTTTCAAATTAAAAAATAGAAAGTTAAAATAAAATCATATAATTAAAAAATAAAATCATTTTCAAATTTTCAAATTAAAAAATAGAAAGTTAAAATAAAATCATTTAATTAAAAAATAAAATCATTTAATTCTGTAACACCGTACCGTTGACACGGGCCAAATACTGTAATATCGTGCCGTAGGCACGGGCATCATTTAATTAAAAAATAAAATCATTTAATTATATAACACCGTACCGTAGGCACGGGCAAATACTGTAACACCGTGCCGTAGGCACGGGCCAAATACTGTAATACCTTGCCGTAGGCACAGGAAAAAACTAGTATATATATATATATATTTATAACTAAAATTTTAAAATGCAATTCAAAAAATACTAAAAATATTGACATTCTTAATTTTTTTTAAGGATTTATAAATTTTAAATAAAATAATTTTTTTTTTAAAAATATTTTCAAAAAACCCAACTCCGGCTTAGCCCGTTACCACTGATCACCTAACTACCTCCCAAATAATATGAGATATTATAATACCCAAACCCATCAACTGTAAATGAGCTTGAATTATGGGTCAAGGACGATGTTTCAATATATTGGCAAATAATTTTATATTTGATGGTTGTTTTAGGACGACAATGCAAATGCTAGTAGTAAGCACGAAGGTGATGATCTAGGCACGTGACTGAATGACGTACGGCGGCGGAATGGGACCCAACATAGCAACATCATTAGATATTGATATAGGAAGTTAGATTTGCCTTGTCAGCTATTTTATTTGTTTTTCATGTCCACTTGGCAATAGTACCACCACGTATCACTTTACTTTTTGTTGTGTGATCTTTCAACATTAGGACAACTTTGTCTCTATTTGATACCAAAATGTAACGTGGCTACAACAATTTGAAACAGGTTTTGGTTTTTTTTTTTTTTTAGCTTGTACCCCATACATGAAATTCACTAGTTGTTAGAGCGAAAGAGGTTGTAGGCTCGTTTCGTGGTGGAACTATAATAAATTATATTAATTGTATATGAGGTTGTAGGCTCGTTTCGTGGTGGAAACTATAATAAATTATATTAATTGTATATGATTATTTTTCGTTTCAATGATAAGATTGGAATTTATCATTCGAATAAATTTCCATTAATCATAAATTTATTTGGTTGTGAGAATCTCACAAATTTGTAAGAGACAAACAAGCAAAAAGAGACCGGATTTAACGTCGTTCGGCGGAGAGTGACTCAAACTTACATTCACATGAGAAAACGGATATGATTTTATTAAGTTCGGGGTACCGATCTCAGCTAATAACATGGGAATGACAAAATACAATATAAATAACTCATCGGATTATGATTCCCCGATCTGCTTCTCTCAATGTGGTCGGGTTCACGACTAACTTTCTCTTTCTATCACTTAATTTCTCTTGATACTCTTGCCTTTAAATTATAATTTTATCTCCTTTCCAACTAAAAGAACCAAAATCCTCTACAATGCCTTCAACCCCATTATGTAGGTTCTCAAATCCCCTTTACAACCCACCCTGATATCACCTACATCACTTAGTCATCATTATCCATTTATCCACTACATCCACCGCCTCTTTTGACAACACTCAAGCCAACTGCTCTGCCACTACACCAGCTTATGGCGGCCTATGATGGCTGATAGGACTCACAACTTCATGTGAATCGTTGCTTAATTATTTCATTATTAGCCTTCTAGATGCACTCATTTTTAAGTAGGGCATACGTCATGCTCTCTTAACCTGGTCGGGTATAACTTTGCCAAATCTCATCGGGTCTGGGTATCCAAAATCACACGGAACACCCTAAATCCAAATATCAAAGTAGTCGGGTCGGGACCACCATTACTTCATCCTCTAAAACTCTCCTCGGGTAAAACACGTCACTACATACCATGGTTGGGTCCTTCTCCCAATCTACCTATTTTTTTGGGGCCTTGGACCTATCTAACCATCTTGGTGGGGTTGTTCAACAAAAAGGCTCAGACCCACATGCTTTGACCCTCCTCGGGGTGAGTGCTGTAATAAATCACCATCAACATATGTCCTCTAGTTCTCGATACCAACAAAGTATGCGAGTCGGTGTCGGGAACTTTATAAAAGATGGTGGTGTGAGTAGGATAAAGCCGACCCGATGTCTTCTTACAACTATTCTTTACTTTAAAGCCTTTTCTGAAAACCCTCAACGAGTCACATTTGTCCTCTTCTTTCTCACTGCATCGGGTGTTTCAGGGCTTCACCGCCTCGGGGCGGGTCAACTTGCTTACTACCAAAAATGCTCTTTTGGATAATTTGCTTTCCAATCATCATTATCTGAAAAGGCATATAGGGTTTTGAAAATGCCATATGAATACTCAAAGCCACCTCATTTTCCTTAAATGTGCCTATCAAATCCATCAAATCACAATCATTTCATCTCCCCCTATGTGCCAAGTGTCTCCCATCCGTGGATTTCCCGCCTAAAAATTGATTAGCTGAGATTAACTGAGCATGTTGCGTGCATCCAATGTAATTAATTTCAAATTAACGGCCAAGATTAGCCCGATGTGCCTATATAAAGGCCCTTTTTTTTTCCTTCTTTACCACTTGTTGCATTGCAAGAAGCTGTATGAAACTTTGTGTTCTTCAAGAATCAACTTCAGACTCTCTTCTTCAATCAGCATCATTCAACAAACTTTAAGTACACTTCTGACTCTTTCTGTCCATTATGTTATAAACATGTTATATTTTGTAGTAAAAGCATGATAACTACGTTTGTATGATGAATCTATGTTGTTTGTGTTTCTGGATTTTTTTGTGGTTTTGAACATGGTTTTTGGGGGTTTTTGTTGTTGTTGTATATGACTTTTCTGATTTTTTATTCTGGGTTTATTTACGTTGAATCTATAACGCTTGTTTCTGGTTGTTGTGGTATGTATGTGAATAATATGTGCATGTAATAGGTCGGGTCATACTTTGAATAATATCTAGGTCATGTTTCTGGTTTTGTGTTTGGGTCATGTTTAAGTTTGCCTATAAAAAATTACTTTCTCTCCATTGTTAGGGTATTTTAGAGATTTTTTATGGTTTGTCACTTTAAAGAAGATGATAGGTCAGACTCATATAACTTAGTAGAGGCTCATATAACTTAGTATAAGCCCAACTTAGAAAAAAATAAGCTTATCTTATTTGTGACTAATTTTTCCTCTCAAGACATCCTCTAGTCACCCCCAACCCGATGAGTTGGGAGCTTCTCAATTTGACATGCTTAGCTTGGAGGACCTATGATCACTTAGACCTGATGACACCACCCCAACCCCATCTGATGAGGACAACCCCCATATATTGCAAGACAACCACGACTATATCCAACATATCCATCTTTGTGTTGGACAAATATGACCCATAACATCACTATTTGTAAAGAATATTATGTTTTTGTACAAATTAACTATGTGACAAAAGGAAATTGCTATTTTATCATTATTATAATTGGATTACTTGGATATATATTAATGATAAAAGTCCATATGGTTAAATTGAATTAATAAGATATGAGACATTATTAATCCACGAACGGTTTAATCATTAAATATACTTAGTCGAAGTATTATCGAGACTGGACATTGATAATGTGGAATAGACTAGCATTACACTTGTGCGCGTTATGGAAACTTAATGGCATAGTTATCATATATTTAGGTATTGGATACTTATACAAGTGTAATAAGAGGTTCTGTTAGCTGTTGGACCGGGAGTAGTTCGCTCTGGATAGACCCACTCGGAATCTCATTGGTAGTATGAGTATGTGTCTATGGGAATCCGAATCAGGGTAGGTGTATGTGATCTTTAACCTGAGACTTACGTCGCTATTACTTGCGACAATCAGTTTACTTTAGTATTGGTCGTCTGGAGCTTTAACAGGTTATGTGTACGCCTGTATTGGGTTTACTGAGAATCGTAGTGTATTGGATGTGATGTCAAGATGAGAGTATCACTTCAGTCATATGGAGATGATGGTCACACATGATACAAAACTAATACTCATAAAAGCTACAACTATCGGGATAGTATGACTAGGTCATGACTTTCCGATTACATAGATTAGTTACACGGGATCCGATATATGCTTCGTACGGGGCAGACACAGATCCAGCCCTAGGCCTAGCATGTGACATCCGATACTGGATCGTATTACGCATTACATTATATTAGTATTACTACGTCTGATACATACGATATTCCTCGGTGAATATTTCTGGAGAATTGGGTAGGCACGGTTCTTTGCTAGAAGCCAACCATGTCCTGTAAATCGGTGAGAACATGGTATTGGTTACGCATGTGTTCGGATAGTCCGATAACCGTATTTACTGCCAACATATCCAGGAATCTCTTGGGTCGCCTCCCAAAGATTGACCAATGATATTTGACTCAGATTGAATTAATCTGGGATTAATTATGAGAGAGAAAATTAATCTGGGATTAATTGCGGCAAGAATTAATCTGGGATTAAATTCGTATAGAAGAGATAACGCGATTAATTTAGAATTAATCGATAAAATAAATTTAATAGTTAAATTGGATTTTTCTATTTAATTTATTTATTTGGGGCTAAAATAATATATCAGATATATTAATTGAAATTGTATTTCAATACGAAATTAAAATTGGATTTTAATTCGGGCGTACGAATTAATTTAGAAGTAATTCGAAAGTGACTATCGTAATAATTTTACGAGGCATAATTATTTAATTAAATTGGATTTAATTATGGCACGATGCCAAATTCGTTTAATCGCAATTAAATGAACCCGGGCCCAAGTCAAGTTGTGTGTTGGAGAAGCCAACTTAAATTTTGAATTTAAAAAGTGGTGGGACCACTTGACTTACATCAAATGTCAAAACTTGATGGAAGTAGTTGACTTTTATTAAATATATTTTTTAATCACACAACAACCAAGTTTTTGAAAACAACTCACACTCTCATTCTCTCTTTTACATATTGCCGAAACCTTCATCCATTAATGGTGAAATTTTTCTTCAAAAATTTCAACTAAGCTAGCACTTGTAAGGTCAAATGAGGTGATAAGGAAACTCACCAAGGAATAAACAACTCAACAACAAGCTTGGAGCTTCATCCAAAAAAGGAAATTTTTGAAATTTCTCTATAAATCAATGTAAGTGATTCCGCCACTTTACTTGATTTTTCACACATAAAATCACATTTAGGATCTTGTGGCATGTCTTAGAGACTAATACTTTAGACTTCTACATCCTTGATATGGATAGACACTCAACAAAAATGAAGGATGAGCTGCACCTCCTTAGAAAGAAATTCAACATTCTGGTTGACGTCAATTTGGACTTACATGGAAAATGGGACGAAGCAAGCCAACAGTTGGATGATCGAGTGGCAGTTTGTGCAACATTCTTTACATAGGTTTGAGGTTTCCCATCCAAGGATACTTTGTGAAGATACTTGTTGCCATGGGATTGGCCTCTTGCCAGCTAAACCTTGATATATGGAGGGTGCTGGCCAGGCTATATATGATCTAGAGTAGGGTCGGCCTAGGTAAGCTGTCGGTGCAGGAGCTAAAGCGCCTTTACTGTAGGAACCACTTTCCTAGCGCAGCGGAAACACGTTATACACCCGAGATAAGACTAATTTCTTCCATTCTCTTCCTCTGACCCAATCTTACCAGCTCTCCCAATGAAATTTTGCTTCTTTTTTTGATAAAATTTTTGCCTCGGAACAGCTCCCGAACATCATTATAAATCTGGACTATTTGGACCCGAAATGGGCCCAACTCACTGCCCAAATCAGCCTCTATTTGTGTGAGCACTAACTGAGTTTCAGGTCTGATTTTTAATTAAAAAAAATCCCCAAAACAATCCTAAACCACCCATATATGTTCCCCAAAAATTCTGGATCAAAAGGAATTCGAATAGAGCCTCGTTACACAACCTTTGGTGGCGGCAATGAGCAAAATCCACTGACTATCGTGTGGTATGTAGAAAAGAATGAGATGATGAATTTGTTTCTTCACCAATTAGCCTTTCATGCTATATATCCATTCCAACATGCTAGGCTCACGGCATTGGCAAGGAATTTATCATGCAATTTGATTTCAATCCAATTAAATCAACATTTATCATACATATCATGCCAACAACACATCCAATATGTCAAATTTCAAAAATCACCATGAGCACATCTAGGGTTACATTCGGCCAAGGTATAAATTTTAGGGAGAATTAATTTAATCAATTTTACACAAATCTAATGAAGCACAAATCCAATTCAACATCATATAAACTCAACCAAACAATCAATTTAGGCAAAATAAAGCTCCAAGCACAAAATCCCCAAATTAAAGTCTAAGAACCCTAGAATCAAATCATGCTTAGAGCTCGCTCTGATACCATTGTTAGTGCCTAGACAAGCCACGGGATCTCTAAGCGTGATTCGTGTGTGAAATAATCAAGAAGTTTGGGGAAAAAAATTTACATTGATCGGCTTTGACTTTCAAAAACTTCCATGGATGTAGTGAAGCTCTAAGCTTTCTTTGTTGATTCCAACTCAATGTGAATATCCCTATCACCTTCCTTTGACTCCTTTAAGTGCTAGCTTGAACAAAAGAAGTAGAATTTTGCCCTCCAAGAGAAGCAACAATTCGGCCAGGAGAGAAGAGTCCATTCGGCCTTGGTGAAACAAGGCCATTCGGCCAAAACAAGGCCATTTCGGCCAAGGCAAGGCCAATCGGCCAAAGAGAATGGAGAGAGAGAGAGCATTTTGATATTTGGTTTTCAAAGCTTAATTATCAAAAGTCCACTCCAAAAAATGTGTATATCTTTCAAAAAGAAAAAGCAAAGTATGTTGTGTAAGTTACCATAATTACTCTCAACCACTTCCATCAACTTGAATGACAAGTGATGTAAGTGTTGGACAATTATGACCCATAGCATCACTATTTATACAGAACATGGTGTTGTTGTACAAATTAACTATGTGACAAAGGAAACTGCTCTTTTATCATTTGTAATTGGATTACCGGGATATATAAATGATAAAAGTTCATATGATTAGTTCCAGATTAATAAGATATGAGACAGTATTAATCCATTAAGGTTTAATCATTAAAACATCCCAAGTCGTAGTATTATCGAGATTGGACATCGATAATGCGGAATAGACTAGTATTTCACTTGTGCGTGTTATGGGAGCATAACAACATAGTTCTCATATATTTGGGTATTGGATACTCATGCAAGTGTAATAGGAGGTTGTGTTTACCGATGGTACGGAAACAGCTTCGCTCTGGATAGACCCCTCAGAATTCCATTGGTAGTATGAATATATGTTTATGGAAGTCCGAATCAGGGTAGGTGTATTTGGTCTTAACCTGAGACTTGCATCGCTAATACTTGCGACAATCAATATAATTTGGTTTTGGTCATCCAGGGCTTTAAAAGGTTCTGTGTACGCCTCTTCTGGGTATATTGAGAATCATAGTATATTAGGTGTGATGTCAAGATGGAAATATCACTTCAGTCATAGTGGAGATGATGATCACGTAGGATACGGAACTGGTACTCTTGTATGCTGCAACTATCGGGATAATATGACAAGGTCATAGTTATCCGATTATAGAGACTAGTTACCAGAGATCTGATATGTGCTTCGTACGGGGCAGACACAATTCCAGCCCCAGGCCTAACACGTGACATCTGATACTGGATCTCAATACGCAATACTACGTATACTACGCCTGATATGGATTACATATTCCTTTAAGAATATTTCTGGAGAATTGGGTAGGCACGGTGCTTTGCTAGAAGCCAACCATATCTTGTAAATCGGTAAAAACGTAGTACTAGGTACGTACGTGTTCGGATAGTCCGACGACCGGATTTACTGCCAATATATCCGGGGATCTTATGGGTCGCTTCCCGAAGATTCACCGATGACGTATGACTCAAGCATAATTAATCTGGGATTAATTATAAGAGAGAGAAAATTAATCAATGATTAATTACGGAGATATTTTATCTGAGATAAAATACTATTTAAAGAGAGAGAACGATTAATTTGGAATTATTGGATAAAATAATATATTCGATATATTAAACGAAATTAGATTTCGACGCGGAATTAAAATTAGATTTTAATTCGGGCTAACGAATTGATTTAGAATTAATTCGCGAGCGACATGAATAGTAATTTTGCTAGGCATAATTATTTAATTAAATTTGATTTAATTACGTCGCAACGGAAAATTCGTTCATTCGAAATTAGCGAACCCGAGCCCGGGAGTGTTTGCGGGCCCACTCGAATTTTGAATCAAATGGGGCCCCATTAGTCACATCACAAGTCACATCACTTGTCTACCACATCACCTTTTGGTTGATGGAAGTTGATCGGATTTGATGGTTGCTTACCAAACATTCAAGTTTGATGGATTGAATGACAAATACCATTTTCATTAATTTTGGTATATCATTACTTGATTTTTTTTTGAAAATCAACACACAACATTCACTCTCTCTCTTTTCTTTCTTCATGACCGAAACTCTCCCCATTTTTCTCTTGTTGTTGTCGTGAGCCTAGGGCTCATTTCTTCATGATTTTGTTGCAAAATCTAAAGAGCTAGCACTCAAAGGAGTCTCACAAAGGTGATAGGGAAACCCATTCATGAGCATGGAATCCACACACAAAGCTTGGAGCTTGGAGATCAGACATGGAGCAAAAAAAGGAGGCATGACTGAGAGCTTCAAGGAGCAGAAATTGTTTTTTGTGTTCTTCGCATCGCAAAGCCGATCAAAGTGAGTATTTTCGAAACTTTACTTTGTTGTATTCGCACATTTCATTGCTTAATATGATCTTGGTTTGACCTAGAAAACCCAACAATGGTATTAGAGCCATTATTAAGCATAAATTGATTTAGGGTAAAATTGATTTGAGCATGTTTTGATGAAATTATTTGTTTGAATATGCTTGAATGATGATAACTTAGAGTTATGCATGATCAATTTGATGAAAATTGAATTGGATTATTTTTTCCCCAAAATTTGGCTTGGTCGATTGGTGTAGGTGCCCTAAAGTCATGGTGATTTATGTTTTTTTGATCATTGGATGAGTTGAAAGACTTGTGATAAATTGATTTAGGATTTAATTGGATTGAAATCGAAATTGGATTTAAAATCCCTAAATTGCTGTGAGCTTCAAAGCATGAATGGGATTGATTTTGCTTCAATTATGTTGGACATGAATTGATAATTAGAAAGCATGATTAATTATGTAAATTGGTATTTTGGAAATGTTGATTTAAGTAGTTAATTATGGCTAATACACTTTAGTTAGTTGAATTGTGAAATTTGGAATTTTAGAATTTAATTAGTTAGGCTAAATTTGGAATTGGGCTAATAAAGTTGTATTTGGGCTTAATGGGCTTGGTTGGGCCAAGTTTGGTTTAGGTTAATTGGTTGGATCCAATTGGGCCTAAAACCATTTTCATAATGTCCAAATATAATGTAATGGGCCTTTAAAATTTTAATTGGGCCTAAATTGATTTTTGGAAAAGGGTGATTCCTTATTGGGCTTTGGTTGCCAAAGTCCATGCCTTATAAATTAATTGAAAGCCCATTGGACTTTAATTAAATTGACATTGGATGTTAATTGGGCTTTGAGACCCGCAAAAATTAGATTTAGAATCTAAGTCGCAAAGGCTCATTAATAAAGTGTAAGTATTTAATTTGGAATTATATAAAGAATTAGTATTGAATACAAATTAAATTGGATTTAATATTGTAGTTTGATATAATTCAAGAATTCGTATTTTGAGTACTTATTCTTAAAACGAGTTGGACTCGCGCAAATCAAATCGTTGTTTGAACATTGGATGTGTTAGGTTTTCTAGGTAAAACCAAGATTATATTAAGCGATGAAATGTACGAATACATCAAAGTAAAGTTGCAGAAATACTTACTTTGATCAACTTTTACGATATGAAGATAACAAAAAAAAATTCTGCTCCAAGCTTTTCCTTCTTGTTGGTTTCGGCCAAGGTCCCCATTGTGTGCTCCAAGCTCCAAGATTTGTGAATGGATTCCATGCTCATGAATGAGTTTCCCTATCACCTTTGAATGACCCCTTTGAGTGCTAGCTCTTGTGAAAATTTGCAACAAATCTTCAAGAATGTGAAGCCAAGCTTCACCCCACTTTGAGAGAAAATGGAGGGCCTCGTTTCGGCCAAGGAGAGGAATGAGAGAGAGAAAGTTGTATTTTGGTTTCTAAAACCTAATACCAAAATCCTAATGCCAAAAAGTGTTACCAAAATTTGGTAAAAAACTTTTCCAAAAAACTTAAACATTTTGGAGGCAAAATGGCATTTATTGCCCACAACCACCAACATCATGAATAGTGACTGGTTGTCAATCACCAAAAGGTGACTTGACATCCATCACTAAAGTGACAGGTGATGTGACGTGTGAGGTGACTTGTGGGCCCCACTTGATTCAAAAAGCGAGTGGGCCCGCAAACACTCCCGGGCTGGGGTTCGCTAATTCCGAATTAACGAATTTTCCGTTGCGACGTAATTAAATCAAATTTAATTAAATAATTATGCCTAGTAAAATTACTATTCATGTCGCTAGCGAATTAATTCTAAATTAACTCGTTAGCCCGAATTAAAATCTAATTTTAATTCCGCGTCGAAATCTAATTTCGTTTAATATATTGAATATATTAATTTATCGATTAATTCCAAATTAATCGTTCTCTCTCTTTTAAATAATATTTTATCCCAGATAAAATATCTCCGTAATTAATCCTAGATTAATTTTTCTCTCTCTGTTATAATTAATCCCAAATTAATTATGTGCGAGTCATACGTCATCGGTGAATCTTCGGGAAGCGACCCATGAGATCCCTGGATATGTTGGCAGTAAATTCGATCGTCGGACTATCCAAACACGTACGTACCTAGTACTACATTTTTACCGATTTACAAGACATAGTTGGCTTCTAGCAAAACACCGTGCCTACCCAATTCTCCAGAAATATTCTTAAAGGAATATATAATCTATATCAGGCGTAGTATACGTAGTATTGCGTATTGCGATTCAGTATCAGATGTCACGTGCTAGGCCTGGGGCTGGAATTGTGTCTTCCCCATACAAAGCACATATCAGATCTCTGGTAACTAGTCTCTATAATCGGATAAACATGACCTAGTCATATTATCCCGATAGCTGCAACATACAAGAGTACCAGTTCCTTATCCTACGTGACCATCATCTCCATATGACTGAAGTGATACTTCTATCTTGACATCACACCCAATACACTACGATTCTCAATATACCCAGAAGAGGCGTACACAGAACCTGCTAAAGCCCTGGACGACCAAAACCAAAGTATATTGATTGTCGCAAGTATTAGCGATGCAAGTCTCAGGTTAAGACCAAATACACCTACCCTGATTCGAACTTCCATAGACACATAGTCATACTACCAATTGAATTTCGAGGGGTCTATCTAGAGCGAAACTGTTTCTGTACCATCGGTAAACACAACCTTCTATTACACTTGCATGAGTATCCAATATCCAAATATATGAGAATTATGTCGTTATGCTCCCATAACACGCACAAGTGCAATACTAGTCTATTCCGCATTATCGATGTCCAATCTCGATAATACTACGACTAGGGATGTTTTAATGATTAAACCTTAGTGGATTAAAACTGTCTCATATCTTATTAATCCGGAACTAATCAAATGGACTTTTATCATTTATGTATCTTGGTAATCCAATTACAAATGACAAAAGAGAAATTTCCTTTGTCACATAGTTAATTTTTACAACAACATAGTGTTCTTTAGAAATAGTGATGCTATGGGTCATAATTTTCCAACAATCTCCCACTTGGCCTATTGCCAATCACTCAAGTGTCCTAAGATTGACATCTTTACGAGGTGAGATCAGAAACCCATACCTCCCAGGTTGTTTTCTGACTCTCTCCGACTTACGCGGTTCTTATGTATTCCAAGATTATGGTACAGTTTCATCCCTGATGAACTGTTTGTGTTCCATTAAGGAATCGGTGCCTTGAACAATATTACTCTGATTTTCATCGAGTTTTACTTTCTTCCCACTTACCACTGCATATAAGTATTCCTCTTAGGAAAACCTCATGGCGAGCAACAACTACATTGTTCTCTTATGATTTGTATAAGTACTATACTTTGGTTTCCCTAGGATAACCTACAATTAGGCACTTATCCAATTTGGGTTCTAGTTTGGTATCATCCAAACATATGCCCAACATTCCCAAATCTTCAGGAATGAGAAAACTCGGTTTCTTTCCTGTTCATGTCTAATATGAAATCTGTCTAACAGATTTTCATGGAACCTTATTCAAAATAAGTGTTGCACTGTTTTATGCATATCCCTAGAAGGAAAATGGTAGCTCAGAGCGACTCATGATTAACCTTATCATGTCCAAAAAAATTTGGTTTCTCTATTTGGACACACCGCTCAATTGAGGTGTTCCGGGAGGAGCCCACTGTGAAAGAATACTATACTCTTTCAAGTAATCGAGAAACTTATTGCTTAAGTATTTTCCTCCACAGTCTAACCGTGACGGTTTTAACACTTTTGCCGATCTTTTTTTATACTTTGTGTCGAAACTCTTTGAATTTATCAAAAGTTTCCGATTTGTGTTTCAAAAGAAACACATAACCATAACGCGATACCACATCTGTAAAGGTTATGAAGTGTTCATATCCACCTCTAGCCTAGCTAGATATGGGCCCACTAACGTCACTATGAACGAGGGCTAACAGATCGGTGGCATTTGCACTTTTACCAAGTAAAAGGTGTTTTAGGCAATTTGCCTAATAAACTAGATTCGTAGACATTATTTGAATAGAATCAAATATGTCCTAGTATCCACTATTCGAAAGTGTGGATATACAAATCTTGTTTAATGTGTCCCAGAAAATAATGCCACAAATAAGTCTCATCTGATTAATTCAGTTTGAGCTATTTGTTTGTCATGTCATACGTTTGAGATTCATTTATATTCAAAATATAAATACTGTTATTCACATTTAATGTGTTTATCTCAATATCATCTTTATAAAATAAAACACTTTAGTGTTCTAGAATATAAAGGTATACCCGCAATGAGTTATACTCTTATATAGAGATAATGTTTCTAGTCAAACTAGGTACATTTTAACAGTTTCATAATTTAGGTTTCTACGGTTAAAACAGCGACTCTCGTCCCATTTTCGATTCGCAGATCAATCTCATCTAAAGTCAGTATCCTGCTATTCAGCAGATTCTGCACATCAGTACATATATTTATGTACAACAATTAGTATCAAAATCCAATTTTGAAACTAATAGTGAACATATTTATGACTAACATACTTGAAGCCGGAGCCTTGCCCCTCTTCACTTCCTTCATGTCTGCCTTGTCCTTGTGGCAGTCACGCATCCAGTGACCCCGTTTGCCACAGTTTAGGCAGACATCTTGGGATATGTCCTTTGTATTCCTAGAAGACTTTGATGATTTTTCCTTTGCCTATTTTAGAAGCTATGGCTCTGCCTCCTTGAGCATAGCCATCAACTCTCCAAGAGTTTACTCTTGGTTCATAATGACCCTGCCCCAGTTTTCGGGTAGAGACTATAAAATCAAATCTTTGGCAGTCTCAGCCACGTAGGTAATGCCCAGCTAACCTAGCTGATCAATGTCAGCAATCATCTTCGACACCTAGTACTCGATAGATGTACCATTTGACATACACGAGCTAAAGAGCTTCTTATGCAATTTTTATTTCTAAGATCTAAGGATAGATCTATGAAGATATTTTATTTCATGATCATGGTACAAGAATCTAATCCTTAATTTTGACAACGAAATTAAAGTGTTATTGCATCTAGCATAAAGGATTGAGCACTAAATTTATCATCACCATGAGTCATCCAAAACTCATGCTCTACTATTTTCTCAACTCCGGGCTCAGGCCCAAGAGGTTGCTCTATCAAATAGAGTAACTTCTCAGTTCCCAGAGGTTGCCGCTTAAAGATATTTTCTCCCATGATTATGTTATAAATGCTAATCTTTCAGTTATCGTGATTGCTATAGTCCAACTATCCAATCAACGATTTCAGGTACTATTAAATATAATGATTACTATAGTCTAACTATATAATCAACTATAATTTGATTGGTTAAATTCAAATATATTGATTACTATAATCCAATTATATAATCAACTATAATTTGAAGTAGTTTGAATATAGTCCAACTGTTTAATTAAAACAACGATTAAATATTAGTCCAACTAATATATATTTAAATTAATGACGAAAAATTGAAATGAGCGCGTATTGGCAAGTATCTAGACGAAATTGCAAATTTAATACTTGCCTCCCACTATTTTTCGGCGAGCCTCTAACCCTCTGTTGAGTACTCGGGAAACCTTGTTTCCTAGTGGCTAGAATACCGTTAAATAACACACAACCTTGACTTTGGACAACAAGCTGTATGATATTTAACTAGGTAGATCTCTAAGATCAATTGGATCTCATCCAATTCCTAGATCCAGTAGGTGGACATCCAAGTCCGAAACATATATCTTATATATGCCAATATATCCAATATATTGCCTAACCTTTTTCCTCTGAATCAACTAAGCCTTGGCTTTGGCACAACAAACTTAATGATTCCAGTTAAGCGGAACCCATTGACCTTGGAAAGCTTCGTTATCGATGTCGATGGACAAAAGGTGATATTGACTTTGGCCAACAAATCACAACTTGGACAAGACATGCGATATGGAACAAAGCCTTCATGATTCAAACACATCTGCGATGGACAAAGGTCTTGACTTTGGCCAACAAACCAGTGCCAATCTTGGATCTTGAGAATAAATCATTCAATGGAAGGAAAAACACTTAATATTTGTTGAGGGTTTTTTGCGTAATTGGCAACCAATTAATTATCTTTGATTAGGTCTCATCATTCACCCTTAAATATGCATTCTAAAAACATAATAAGGCGCGTAATAAAATTAATAATGATATGCGGATGGATATTTAACATAACTTGTTCCTAGAACAAGTCTCTCTCTTTCCTCTCTCCCGCTAGCTCAAATCTTACTTCTACCCAATTACATAACACTTCTAAGAAACCTCATTTACATTGAGGGGAATATGTGAGAAGAGAAATACAAAGAGTCAAGAGGTAATAGGCTGGACATGCAGGTCCAATTTAATAAATTCTAAATTTATTACAATAATTTCCAAAATTGCCCTTACCCATCTAATATCCATCTGATATACATTATTCATACATCACATCCATGTATTCACACAAAGCATGTTATCAATCAATCTAATCCAATTAATTAATCTGAAATTAATGACCATCCAATGTTCAAACAACGATTTGATTTGCGCGAGTCCAACTCGTTTTGCGAATAAGTACTCAAAGTACGAATTCTTGAATTATATTAAACTACAATATTAAATCCAATTTAATTTGTATTCAAAACTAATTCTATATTTAATTCTAAATTAAATAATTACACTTTTTAATGTGCCTTTACGACTTAGATTCTAAATCTAATCTTTACGGGTCTCAAAGGCCAATTAACATCCAATGTCTATTTAATTTAAAGTCCAATGGACTTTCAATTAATTTATAAGGCATGGACTTTGGCAACCAAAGCCCAATAAGGAATCACCCTTTTGCCAAAAATCAATTTAGGCCCATTAGGCCCAATTAAAATATTAAAGGCCTATTTAATCATATTTAGACTTTATGGAAATGGTTTTGGGTCCAATTGGATCCAACCAATTAACCTAAACCAAACTTGGCCCAACCAAGCCCATTAAGCCCAAATACAACTTTATTGGCCCAATTCCAAATTTAGCCCAATTAATTTAATCACAATATTCCAACTATCACAATTAAATCAATAAGTGTATAGCCATGATTAACCATTCAAATTAACATTTCCAAAATACCAATTTATATAATTAATCATGCTTATTTTCATCAACACATGTCCAACATTATTGAATCAAAAATCAACTCATTTTCATGCTTTGATGTCATGGCAATTTAGGGATTTTAAATCCGATTTCGATTTTAATCCAATTAAATCCTAAATAAATTTATCCCAAGTCTTCCAATTCATCCAATGATCAAAAAATCAAATTACCATGACTTTAGGGCATACTACAACTTTCAGCCAAGCCTAACATTTGGGGAAAAATTAATCCAATTCAATTTTCATCAAATTGATCACATATAACTCCAAGTTATCATCATTCAAGCATATTCAAACAAACAATTTCATCAAATCATGCTCAAATAAATTTTACCCAAATTTTACCCTAAATCAATTTCATGCTTAAACAAGGCTCTTATACCATTGTTAGGTTTTCTAGGTCAAACCAAGATCACATTAAGCGATGAAAAGTGCGAATACATCAAAGTACAGTTGCGAAAATACTTACTTTGATCGGCTTTTGCAATGCGAAGATAACAAAAAAAAATTATGCTCCAAGCTTTTCCTTCTTGTTGGTTTCGGCCAAGGTCCCCATTGTGTGCTCCAAGCTCCAAGCTTTGTGAATGGATTCCATGTTCATGAATGGGTTTCCCTATCACCTTTGAATGACCCCTTTGAGTGCTAGCTCTTGTGAAAATTTACAACAAATCTTCAAGAATGTGAAGCCAAGCTTCACCCCACTTTGAGAGAAAATGAAGGGCCTAGTTTCGGCCAAGGAGAGGAATGAGAGAGAGAAAGTTGTATTTTGGTTTCTAAAACCTAATACCAAGATCCTAATGCCAAAAAGTGTTACCAAAATTTGGTAAAAAACTTTTCCAAAAAACTTAAACATTTTGGAGGCAAAATGGCATTTATTGCCCACAACCACCAACATCATGAATAGTGACTGGCTGTCAATCACCAAAAGGTGACTTGACCTCCATCACTAAAGTGACAGGTGATGTGATGCGTGAGGTGACTTGTGGGCCCCACTTGATTCAAAAAGTGAGTGGGCCCGCAAACACTCCCGGGCTGGGGTTCGCCAATTCCGAATTAACGAATTTTTCGTTGCGACGTAATTAAATCAAATTTAATTAAATAATTATGCCTAGTAAAATTACTATTCACGTCGCTAGCGAATTAATTCTAAATTAACTCGTTAGCCCGAATTAAAATCTAATTTTAATTCCGCGTCGAAATCTAATTTCGTTTAATATATTGAATATATTAATTTATCGATTAATTCCAAATTAATCGTTCTCTCTCTTTTAAATAATATTTTATCCCAGATAAAATATCTCTGTAATTAATCATAGATTAATTTTTCTCTCTCTCTTATAATTAATCCCAAATTAATTATGTGCGAGTCATACGTCATCGTTGAATCTTCGGGAAGCGACCCATGAGATCCCCGGATATGTTGGCAGTAAATTCGGTCGTCGGACTATCCGAACACGTACGTACCTAGTACTACATTTTTACCGATTTACAAGACATGATTGGCTTCTAGCAAAGCACCGTTCCTACCCAATTCTCCAGAAATATTCTTAAAGGAATATATAATCTATATCAGGCGTAGTATACGTAGTATTGCCTATTGTGATCCAGTATCGGATGTCACGTGCTAGGCCTGAGGCTGGAATTGTGTCTTCCCCGTATGAAGCACATATCAGATCTCTGGTAACTAGTCTCTATAATCGGATAAACATGACCTAGTCATATTATCCCGATAGCTGCAGCATACTAGAGTATCAGTTCCTTATCCTACGTGACCATCATCTCCATATGACTGAAGTGATACTTCCATCTTGACATCACACCCAATACACTACGATTCTCAATATACCCAGAAGAGGCGTACACAGAACCTGTTAAAGCCCTGGACTACCAAAACCACAGTATATTGATTGTCACAAGTATTAGCGATGCAAGTCTTAGGTTAAGACCAAATACACCTACCCTGATTCGGACTTCCATAGACACATAGTCATACTACCAATGGAATTCTGAGGGCTCTATCCAGAGCGAAGCTGTTTCCGTACCATCGGTAAACACAACCTCCTATTACACTTTCATGAGTATCCAATACCCAAATATATGAGAACTATGTTGTTATGCTCCCATAACACGCATAAGTGAAATACTAGTCTGTTCCGCATTATCGATGTCCAATTTCGACAATACTACGACTATGGATGTTTTAATGATTAAACCTTAGTGGATTAATATTGTCTCATATCTTATTAATCCAGAACTAATCATATGGAATTTTATCATTTATGTATCTTGGTATTCCAATTACAAATGACAAAAGAGCAATTTCCTTTGTCACATAGTTAATTTG
Organism: Zanthoxylum bungeanum; assembly: GCA_019454045.1. Lineage (NCBI taxonomy): Eukaryota > Viridiplantae > Streptophyta > Magnoliopsida > Sapindales > Rutaceae > Zanthoxylum > Zanthoxylum bungeanum. Next base: position 150,389 of record SKCR01021140.1, read on the forward strand.
TACAACAACACAATGTTCTGTATAAATAGTGATTCTATGGGTCATAATTGTCCAACATGATGGTCATTAATTTCAGATTAATTAATTGGATTAGATTAATTGATAACATGTTTTGTGTGAATACATGGATGTGATGTATGAATAATGTATATCGGATGGATATTAGATGGGTGAGGGCAATTTTGGAAATTGTTGTAATAAATTTAGAATTTATTAAATTGGACCTGCGAGTCCAGCTTATTACCTCTTGACTCTTTGTATTTCTCTTCTCACCTATTCCCCTCAATGTAAATGAGGTTTCTTTAGAAGTGGTATGTAATTGGGTAGAAGTAATATTTGTGCTAGCGGGAGAGAGGAAAGTGAGAGATTTGTTCTAGGAACAAAATATTTTAAATATCCATCCGCATATCATTATTAATTTATTTATCGCGCCTTATTATGCTTTTAGAATGCATGTTTAAGGGTGTATGATGAGACCTAATCAAAGATAATTAATTGGTTGCCAATTACGCGAAAAACCCTCAACAAATATTAATCGTTTTTCCTTCCATTGAATGATTCATTCTCAAGATTCAAGATTGGAACTGGTTTGTTGGCCAAAGTCAAGACCTTTATCCATCGCAGATGTGTTTGAATCATGAAGGCTTTGTTCCATATCGCATGTCTTGTCCAAGTTGTGATTTGTTGGCCAAAGTCAAGATCAGTTCTTGTCCATCGACATCGATTACGAAGCTTTCCAAGGTCAATGGATCCCGCTTATCTGGAATCATTAAGTTTGTTGTGCCAAAGCCAAGGCTGAATTGATTCAGAGGAAAAATGTTAGGGAATTTATTGGATATATTGGCATATATTAGATATATGTTTCGGATTTGGATGTCCACCTACTGGATCTAGGAATTGGATGAGATCTAATTGATCTTAGAGATCTACCAAGTTAAGTTTCATAAAACTTGTTGGCCAAAATCAAGGTTGTGTGTTATTTAACGAGATCCTAGCCCATTAGGAAACAAGGTTTCCCGAGTACTCAACAGAGGGTTAGAGGCTCACCAAAAAATAATGGGAGGCAAGTATTAAATTTTCAATTTCGTTTAGATACTTGCCAATACGCGCTCATTTCAATTTTTCATCATTAATTTAAATATTTATTAGTTGGACTAATATTTAATCGTTGTTTTTTAATTAAACAGTTGGACTGTATTCAAAGTACTTCAATTTATAGTTGATTATATAATTGGATTATAGTAATCAATATATTTGAATTTAACCAATCAAATTATAGTTGATTATATAGTTAGACTATAGTAATCATTATATTCAATAGTATCTGACATCGTTGATTGGATAGTTGGACTATTGAAATCAAGATTACTGAAAGATTAGCGTTTAAAACATAATCCTGGGTGAAAATGTTCTTTAAGCGGCTTTAATTTTCAGATTGGGAATAGAACCTCAAGATAGTCCTGGGAACTGAGAAGTTATTCTATTTGATAGAATAACCTCTTGGGCCTAAGCCCGGATTTGAGCAAATAATAGAACATGATCTTTGGAAGATTCATGTGATGATAACTTTAGTGCTCAATCCTGTAAGCATACCGCAATGACACTTTAATTTTGTCATCAAAACTAAGGATTAGATCCTTATACCATGATGATGAAAGTAAAGATCTTCATAGATCTATTCTTAGATCTTAGAAGTATAAATTGCATAAGAAGCTCTTTTTCTCGAGTATATCAGAGGGTACATCTGTCGAGCACTAGGTGTCGTAGATGATTGCTGACATCGATAAGCTAGGTTAGCTGGGCATTACCTACGTGGCTGAGACTGCCAAAGATTTGATCTTATAGTCTCTACCCGAAAGCTGGGGCAGGTTCATTATGAACCAAGAGAAAACTCTTGGAGAGTTGATGTCTATGCTCTAGGAGGCAGAGCTAGAGCTTCTAAAGGGGCAAAGGAAAAATCATCACAGTCTTCTGGGAAGACAAAATGACATATACCAAGATTTCTGCCTAAACTGTGGCAAACGGGGTCACTGGATGCGTGACTACCGTATGGACAAGGCAGACATGAAGGAAGTGAAGACGGGCAAGACTCCGGCTTAAAATATGTTAGTCATAAATATGTTCACTATTAGTTTAAAATTGGATTTTGATACTAAGTGTTGTACATAAATATATGTACTGATGTGCAGAATCTGCTGATAAGCCGGATACTGACTTCAGTTGAGATTTACCTGCAAGTCGAAAATGGGACGAGAGTCGGTTTTTTAACCGTAGAGACCTAAGTTTAGGAACTACCATTCAGGTGTGTAATTAAATTAGGAAACAGTTATAATGTACCTAGTTTGACTAGAAACATTATTTCTATATCTAAGTTTAATCCGTTGCGGGTATACCTTTATATTCTAGAACACTAAAGTGTTTTATTTTATAAAGATGATATTGAGATAAGCACATTAGATGTGAATAACAGTATTTATATTTTGAATATAAATGAATATCATACATATAACATGACAAACAAATAGCTCAAACTGAATTAATCAGATGAGACTTATTTATGGCATTGTTGTTTGGGACACATTAACAAGACTTGTATATCCACACTTTCGAAGAGTGGGTACTAGGACGGATTTGATTCTAATCAAATGACGTCTACGAATCTAGTTTATTAGGCAAAATGCCTAAAACACCTTTTACTTGGTAAAAATACAAGTGCCACCGATCTGTTAGCCCTCGTTCATAGTGACGTACGTAGGCCCATTGTTGGACAAAATGACCCATAGCGTCACTATTTGCACAGATCATTGTGTTGTTGTAGCAAATTAACTATGTGACAAGGAAATTGCACTCTCATCATTTGTGATTAGATCACCTTAGAATATATAAAAGAAGAGAGGTCCCTATGATTAGTTCCTGGACTGAGAATGATATGAGACAGTATCAGTCCCCGAAGGAATAATCATTAAATATCCCTAGCCGGAGTATTATCGAGACTGGACATCGATAATGCGGAATAGGCTAGTATTGCACTTGTGTGCGTTGTGAGGGCACAACTGCATAGTTCTCATATATATGTATTGGATACTTATGCAAGTGCGATAGGAGGTTGTGTTTCACCGATGGTACGGGAAACAGCTTCGCTCTGGATAGACCCCTCGAAATCCCATTGGTATTATGAATATGTGTCTATGGGAGGCCGAAATCAAGGTAGGTGTGTATGGTCTTAACCTGAGACTTACATCGCTAATGCTTACGAAAATCGATATACTTTAGTTGAGGTCGTCTAGGACTCTAACCGGTTCTGTGTACGCCAATGCCGGGTATATTGAGAATCGTAGTGTATTGGATGTGATGTCAAGACGGAAGTATCACTCCAGTCATAGTGGAGATGATGTCACGCAGGATACGGTATTAGTGCTCTTAAGTGCTGCGCGGCCATCGGGATATTATGACAAGGTCATGTATATCCGATTATAGAGACTAGTTACCAGACATCCGACATGTGCTTCGTACGGGGCAGACACTTATCCAGCCCTAGGCCTAGCACGTGACTATCCGATACTGGACCGATATACACAATACAATCGTACTACGCTTGATACAGATCTTATATTCTTAGATGGATATGTCCGGAGAATTGGGTAGACTGGTGCTTTGCTAGGAGTCGACCTTGTCTCGTAAATCGGTAGAACGTAGTACTTGGTACGTACGTGATTCAGATACTCCGACGACCGTATTTACTGCCAACTTATCCGGAGATCTCATGGGTCGCTTCCCGATAATCCACCGATGACGCACAACTCGCACTCTTGAATAATCTGGGATTATATAGAAGAGAGAGAAAATTAATCTAGGATTAATTATGGAGATATTTTATCTAGGATAAAATATCGTCTAGAGAGACATAACGATTGATTTGGAATTAATCGGTAAATTAATATATTCGATATATTAAACGAAATCAGATTTCGACGCGGAATTAAGATTAGATTTTAATTCAGGCGAACGAATTAATTTAGAATTAATTCGTTAGCGACGTGAATAGTTAATTCGCTAGGCGTAATCATCTAATTACGACGCAACGGAAAAATCATTAATTTGGAATTAGCGAACCCGAGCCCGAATGTGATTGCGAGCGCATTCGTATTTCGAATTCGAGTGCGGCAACGCAAGTCGCATCAAGCGTCAAATCATTCGTCACATCAAGCGTCAAATCAAATGTCACTTTGAGTGATGTGATTGATTGATTGATTGAAAAGACAACTAGTCATTTTGAGTGATGGTAGTTGTTGGAATAGTTGATGTTGTTTGGTGGGAGACTATTACCTTTTATTTTGATTTTTGAAAAAGAAAAATAAATGGTAATTGTTATATATTTTTGGAAAATATATAAGTAAATCTTTTACAACATTTGAGACATAACACACATCTTTCATCTCTCTCAATTCTCTCTCACTCTCTCACGCCAATAATAGGCATTTCTTCACTGGTTTTGAACCAGAAAAACGTGATCTTTAGGGAAGCAAGAGTTGGGTTTTCATGGTGAGAAATCCAAGTGCTAGCACACTACGAGTCTTGCGAAGGTGGTAGGGAGGTTCGACCATGAGCCGGGATCCGTCCGACGAAGCTAGGAGCTCCGTTCGCATCTCAAATTTCTGTTTTTGGAGACAGTGGACTGCTGCAGTTCATGCGCCAAGGCAGTGCGTTTTTGCCTTCAATCGTCTCCAAATCGACTCAACCGATCGATGTGAGTATTCGCTACCTCCGTTGGTGTATTCACGCATGTTTTCATGTCTTGTATGATCTTGGGACCTAGATTTAAACCAACACCCATATCTAGCTAGGCTAGAGGTGGATATGAATACTTCGTAACCTTTACAGATGTGGCATCGCGTTATGGTTATGTGTATCTTATGAAACACAAGTTAGAAACTTTTAGAGTTTCGACACGAAGTAGACAGACAGATCGGCTAAAGTATTAAACCGTCACGGTTAGACCATGATGGAAAATATTTAAGCAATAAGTTTCTCAACTAATTGAAAGAGTAGAAGTGCCTAATTGTAGGTTATCCTATTGAAACCAAAGTGTAGTACTTATACAACTCACAAGAGAACAATTTAATTATTGCTCTCCATGCGGTTTTCCTAAGAGGAATACCTATATGCAGTGGTAACTGGGAAGAAAATAAAACTCGATGAAAATCAAAGTAATACTTTTCTAGGCACCAATTCCTTAACGGAACACAAACAGTTCATCAAGGATGAAACTGTACCACAATCTTCAATTACACAAGAACCGCGTATGTCGGAGAGAATCAGAAAACAACCTGGGAGGTATGGGTTTCTGATCTCACCTCGTAAAGATGTCAATCTTATTGAGGAATACGAACCGACTACGTATGAGGAAGTGATACAAGGTATCGACTCCCTATTATGGCAAAGTGCCATAATATCCGAAATGGATTCCATGTATATCAACCAAGTTTGGACACTGGTTGATGTACCGGAAGGCATTGTGCCTATTGGTTCTATATGAGTATTCAAGCAAGATATACATGGATGGAAACATACAACGTACTGAGCTAGGCTTGTAGCGAAAAGGTATCGTTATCAACATTGTGTTGATTACGACGAAACCTTTTACTCATTGCCATTGTTAAATCCATTCGGATAATGCTTGCTGATGCTGCATGTTTCATTCATGAAATATGGCAGCTGAACGTCAAAATCTCTTTCCTTAAACGGAAACCTATTGGAGGATTTTTACAACATCCTGACGGTTTTGTCGTACCAAAACAAGCAAACAAGGTTTGCAAGTTAATTCGATCCATTTATGGATTGAAGCAAACATTGCTTTCTTGGAACTATCATTTTGATGTAATCATAATGGAATATGATTTAATTCAAAACGAAAATAATTCTTGTGTATATAAGGAGGTTAGTGGGAGCGCACTATCAATGATTGTCCTATAAAATGATGACATATCATTTCTTGGAAATGATATTCCCATAATACAATCGGTGAAAGATTGGCTTTCATGAAAAATTCTCAGTAGACTACTTGGGAGAGACAACCTTTATTCTATGAATAAAGATCTACTGGGATAGATCTAAAGGTTGTTGGCACTCCCTGAGAACTCGTACATTGAAATATATGTACGCGACCTGGTGTCTCATATGATTTGAGCATATGGAGTCACAATCAGGCCAATCCAAGTGATAGTCACTGGATTGATGTTAAGAATATCCTTAAGTATCTAAGATGAACTAAGGATGCTTTCTTAAGCTATGGAGAAGGAGAACTTGAAGTGACTGGGTTCACCCTTGCATGTTTCGTAACCGAAAAAAATGAATATAAGTCGAATAAAGGTACTATATAGTTTGAATAACGGAACAATGAGTTGGAAATCTTCCAAGCAAGATACTGTTGCCGAATAAACAACAAAAGCGGAATATTGCTGCAGCTGAGGTAGCAATAGAAGCACTTTGGATTTAAATAATCCTAATTGGATTAGGAGTAGTTCTGTTACCAGTTGAGCTAGGCTAAAACACAGGCTAAAGAATTAACGGTCTCATCAACGATCCAAGTATATACTTTAACTATTCACCTGATTCGTTCGGATCATACATCGTGGCGATGTGATGATCGAATAAATCGTATCAGATGATAACTTTGTAAATCCGCTGACGAAAGCAGTTTCTCAACAGAAGTTTGAGCGACCCATACATAGTTCGAGTGTAAGACACTTGAGTGATTGGCTATAGGCCAAGTGGGAGATTGTTGGACAATTATGACCCATAGCATCACTATTTGTACAGAACATGGTGTTGTTGTACAAATTAACTATGTGACAAAGGAAATTGCTCTTTTATCATTTGTAATTGGATTACCGGGATATATAAATGATAAAAGTCCATATGATTAGTTCCAGATTAATAATATATCAGACAATATTAATCCATTAAGGTTTAATCATTAAAACATCCATAGTCGTAGTATTATCGAGATTGGACATCGATAATGCAGAATAGACTAGTATTTCACTTGTGCGTGTTATGAGAGCATAACGACATAGTTCTCATATATTTGGGTATTGGATAATCATGCAACTGTAATAGGAGGTTGTGTTTACCGATGGTACGGAAACAGCTTCGCTCTGGATAGACCCCTTAGAATTCCATTGGTAGTATGACTATGTGTCTATGGAAGTCCGAATCAGGGTAGGTGTATTTGGTCTTAACCTGAGACTTGCATCGCTAATACTTGCGACAATCAATATACTTTTGTTTTGGTCGTCCAGGGCTTTAACAGGTTCTGTGTACGCCTCTTCTGGGTATATTGAGAATCGTAGTGTATTGGGTGTGATGTCAAGATGGAAATATCACTTTAGTCATAATGGAGATGATGATCACGTAGGATACGGAACTGGTAATCTTGTATTCTGCAGCTATCGGGATAATATGACAAGGTCATAGTTATCCGATTATAGAGACTAGTTACCAGAGATCCGATATGTGCTTCGTACGGGGTAGACACAATTCCAGCCCCAGGCCTAGCACGTGACATCCGATACTGGATCGCAATACGCAATACTACGTATATTACGCCTGATATAGATTACATATTCTTTTAAGAATATTTCTGGAGAATTGGGTAGGCACGGTGCTTTGCTAGAAGCCAACCATGTCTTGTAAATCGGTAAAAACGTAGTACTAGGTAGGGGTGGGCAAAAAAAACCGACCGAACCGAACCAAACCGCGACCGAACCAAACCGGACCGAATTTACGGTTTTTTTTCTAACGGTTCGGTTTGCGGTTCGGATTGGCCCACCCCAAACGGTTTACGGTTCGGTTCAGGAGCTAATCCGAACCGCACCTGTTAAACCGAACCGAACCGTTATATTTAAAAAATTTTATATTTTTATTAAAAATTTGTATTTTTCTTTTAATTTTATTAGCATGTTAATATTTTTATTCTTAAATTTGTTGTTAATATATTTATTTATTAATACTTTTGTTCTTCAATTTATTTGTTAATACTTTTATTCTTAACTTTTTTGGTTTATGGTAGAATCATTATTCTTGAAAGTAAGATGTTGGATTTGTTTCTTAATGAATGATGATAGCATTATTATTCGAGTTATTTTTTAAAAAATACTAGAATTAATTGTGCCTCATTTTTCAATCATTTATGGAGTGCATGTGTTTCCTGGAGTCACAACTTACAACCCTAGTACTTCATACTATTTGTTTAATAGACTAGATTTTTTTTTCTTTTCACCTAAGTGGATAAAAATTTATTTTAAATATAATAATCCGTAAACCGAACCGAACCAATCCGTAAACCGCTGGTTTAAAAATTTTCAATCCGAACCAAACCGTTATTGAATGGTTTGGTTTGAGAGGTAAAAAATCCGAACCGTAAAATATGGTTTGGTTCGGTTTTTAGCAAAAACCGAACCGCGCCCACCCCTAGTACTAGGTACGTACGTGTTCGGATAGTCCGACGACCAGATTTACTACCAACATATCCAGGGATCTCATGGGTCGCTTCCCGAAGATTCACCGATGACGTATGACTCAAGCATAATTAATCTAGGATTAATTATAAGAGAGAGAAAATTAATCTAGGATTAATTACGGAGATATTTTATCTGGGATAAAATACTATTTAAAGAGAGAACGATTAATTTAGAATTAATGGATAAAATAATATATTCGATATATTAAACGAAATTAGATTTCGACGCGGAATTAAAATTAGATTTTAAATCGGGCTAACGAATTGATTTAGAATTAATTCACGAGTGACGTGAATAGTAAATTTGCTAGGCATAATTATTTAATTAAATTTGATTTAATTACGTCGCAACGGAAAATTCGTTAATTCGGAATTAGCGAACCCGAGCCCGGGAGTGTTTGCGGATCCACACGAATTTTGAATCAAATGGGGCCCACTAGTCACATCACAAGTCACGTCACTTGTCTACCACATCACCTTTTGGTTGATGGAAGTTGATCGGATTTGATGGTTGCTTACCAAACACTCAAGTTTGATGGATTGAATGACAAATACCATTTTAATTAATTTTGGTATATCATTACTTGATTTTTTTTGAAAATCAACACACAATATTCACTCTCTCTCTTTTCTTTCTTCATGACCGAAACTCTCCCAATTTTTTCTCTTGTTGTTGCCGTGAGCCTAGGGCTCATTTCTTCATGATTTTGTTGCAAAATCTCAAGAGCTAACACTCAAAGGAGTCTCACAAAGGTGATAGGGAAACCCATTCATGAGCATGGAATCCACACACAAAGCTTGGAGCTTCGAGATCAAACATGGAGCACAAAAATGAGGCATGGCCGAGAGCTTCAAGGAGCAGAATTTTTTTTTTGTGTTCTTCGCATCGCAAAGCCGATCAAAGTGAGTATTTCCATAGCTTTACTTTATTGTATTCACACTTTTCATTGCTTAATATGAACTTGATTTGACCTAGAAAACCCAACAGTAAGTTGGTGGGTCCCACACTTAAATTTAAAATTCAAGTTGGATGAGACTACACATTTTGGGCTCGGATTCGTTCAATCCGATTAAACGAATTTTCCGTTGTGACGTGATTAAATCCAATTTAATTAAATAATAATGCCTAGCAAAATTATTACGAAAGTCGCTTACGAATTAATTCCAAATTAATTCGTTCCCCCGAATTAAAATCCAATTTTGATTCCGCTTTGAAATCTGATTTCAATTAATATATCCAATATATTATTAATCGATTAATTCCAAATCAATCGTTTTCTCTCTTATATTCAAATTTTATCCTAGATAAATTCTTGCCGTAATTAATCCCATATCAAATTTTCTCTCTCATAATTAATCCTAGATTAATTCTGTTCGAGTCAAATGTCATCGTTGAATCTTTGGGATGCGACCTAAGAGATCCTTGGATATGTTGGCAGTAAATTCGGTCATCGGACTATCCGAATACGTGCTTACCTAGTACCACGTTCTCACCTATTTACAAGACATGGTTGGCTTCTAGCAAAGCACCGTGCCTACCCAATTCTCCAGAAATATTCTTCTACGAAATATATAATCTATATCAGGTGTAGTATACATAGTATTGTGTATTACTATCCAGTATCGGATGTCACATGTTTGGTCTAGGGCTAGAGTTGTGTCTGCCCCGTACAAAGCATATATCGGATCACAAGCAACTAGTTTCTTTAATCGGAAAGTCATGACCTAGTCATACTTCCCCGATAGCTGTAACACTTTAGAGTACCAATTCTGTATCCCTGCGTGATCATCATCTCCATATGACTGAAGTGATACTTTCATCTTGACATCACACCCAATACACTACGATTCTTAGTATATCCAGAAGAGGCGTACACAGAACCTGTTAAAGCCCCAGATGATCAAACCAAAGTATACTGATTGTCGCAAGTATTAGCGATGCAAGTCTCAGGTTAAGACCAAATACACCTACCCTGATTCGGACTCCCATAGACACATAGTCATACTACCAATGGGACTCCGATGGGTCTATCCAGAGCGAAGCTGTTTCCGTACCATTGGTAAATAGAACCTCCTATTACACTTACATGAGTATCCAATACCCAAATATATGAGAACTATGTCGTTAAACTTCCATAATGTGCACAAGTGTAATACTAGCCTATTCCGCATTATCGATGTCAAGTCTCGATAATACTACGACTAGGGATATTTAATGATTAAACCTTCGTGGATTAATACTGTCTCATATCTTTTTAATCCGGTACTAATCATATGTACTTTTATCATTTATATATCCAAGTAATCCAATTACAAATGATAAAAGAGCAATTTCCTTTGTCACATAGTTAACTTTGTACAAGAACACCATGTTCTTTACAAAATAGTGATGTCTATGGGTCATAATTGTCCAACAGGACGACCTTATTGAGAACTTAAGGCCCAAGATAGGTCATCTTATCCCGGCTATCAATCTTTTAGCCCGGGACGTGCCACTGGAGAAGACAAACTTATGGAGTCCATTCCCTTAGGGAATGTTATTACCTGAGTCGAAAATTCCCTATACGAGGTAAGAAGTCTTTAACTTAATCTCTTTCATATAGTGATTTAACACGTACACTAACCTGACCTGTCTATTGTGCAGTTGTGTAGTTGGCCTATGTGATGGCAGCCAATATAGACCTGTTGACTTCTATGGTGGAAGAAGGGGTTTAAGCTCAAAGACTTCAGGCCGAGCTGAAACGAAGAGCAGAAGTTTGTTAAGACCTTGGCTGAGAGGACGGATGAGGTCGAGTCAATTCGTCAGGCCAACAATGTCATAAAAAAGGAACAAGACGAGGCATGAGTTGAAGAAACTTCCTGAGCCCTTGAAGTGAAAAGGTTACAGGCACAACTGGCAACTATTGAGTAGGAGGTTTCCTCTGTCAAAGCCGAACTAGCCACCCTTCAAGCCCAAACTGAAGAGCGCATAAATGAGGCTCATATCGACTCTTTGATAAAGGGTTTGGAGAAGTCGGTGGACCAAATAACTAAAATATTCCCTTGCTTGGACTTTAGTAAGCTCCACCGACTCCTTCGAATTTCAAAGGGGAAGGAAGACATTGAGAAGATCCTTGAAGAGTGATACTGGAGGCTCCTCCAACAATTCAGAAAACAGTCCTCTGTCTACTCTAATTCCTCCTTCGGTTGAAGATGCATATGTTATGCTTATGCCCCCTCTTTCTGAAGATGCCCCCGATCTCTCTGTGCCTGAAGAAGCACATGTTTCTATTAATAATGTAACTGACCCCTCCTTAAGTGGTCATCTCGAGGAGGGACACTTTGTAATATCTTAGAATAATCAATAAAATTTCTTTCTTTTTGTACTTATATTTGTATATATCTTTCATTCCCCAATACATACACAGAGAAAAATCCCGATCTAGGGCGCTTTCTTTTCAATACTTAGTAAATTATTTTTCTTCCAAACACAAATCAATATTTAGAAAAATTTTCCATTGGCCAATATCAACTAATTGTTCCAGTCCCGATAACTGACTTGATAATAACATTTCATTAATCATAAAAAGGCCACATGGCCTGATCAACCTAATTCCTAAAATTCGAAGAGTCTAACTTTACTCAACACTTAGCAAAAATCTAGCAAACCAAGCCATCTCCCTCGGGCTTTAATATGAGAACCCCGATCCATTCAACTAACTTAAACCTAACCCGAGCCAACGCTACTTGGCACTTAACCAAAATCCCTGTAAAGAAACCTATCTCTCAACTGTTAACAACTCATAAAAACCGAGCCATAAGGGAAAACTCCACTCCATATGGCAATCACAAAGTAAGAAATTGAGGGATAACTTCTGACCTGGATCCATTTTAAACTTGGTGACGAGGGAACTCAACCCTCCTCACACCAATCACAAATCCAGACATTGGGGGAGAATTATCAACCCCGAGCCATTCCAAACACTAGGCCACAAGAGAATATATATTTCCTCGTGCCATCAACACAATAATGTCTCGGGGGAAAACTTCTTACCCGAGCCATTAACCATTTGGCCATAAGATTACTCAATCATCCTTATGCCAATCACAAAGCCAGGCCTCGGGGAATATTTTTGATCCCGAGCCATTCCAAACACTTGGTCACGAGGGAATGTATCATTCATTGTGACATCAACACAATAAGGCCTCAAGGGAAATATTTTGACCCCGAGCCTATTTCGACCAAAAGACCACTGAGGAAAAAGGTTCAACATTGGGCCAGCTGATAAAAAAAACAACATTAATGGCTTCCCACCATGTGATATAAAATAAAATGACAATGTAACAGAGGTGACATATCACCCACCCCGTACCACCCAAAAAATAACAAAGCAATATAGGCATCATCCCACCCCAAATAAACCATGGGGGTATTATCCCTCCCCATGATGTGCAGACCCTGAGGATACAATCGTTATGAAGGCCTATGGACCCTTCTCGTGCTATGCACCTCAAATAAGGACGATAAACACCATGTAAGCCTTCTGGTTACACGTGCTATGGTTATCTCGATGCTACAATCATCATGAAGGTCCTCCAACATTTCGTGTTATGTACCTCAAAATTGGGCGTCAAACGCCACGAGAGCATTTCTCATCCCCGTGATATGATCACCTAGACTATATAATTGCCACGGAGGCCTTCCATCCATACATATTATGTAGCTCGTATTCAAAGGTAACAGTCATCGTTTGGGCATAAACCTACTATAGGTGTTGTGACTTATCTTTGAAGGTGCAAAATTCATAAGGTACTTACATTTCGACCTATGTTACTTAATTTATTAATGCCCGAGGGGTTCATTTTCGTGCTTCGCGTTGCTCATTTTACTGGTGCTGATGACGTAAATCCACGAGGGTCTTGATTCCAATGTCGTGACATTTGTTGGTTGTCAATGCCACCGGGTGCACGTGTCTCGAACCGTGATTCACATATTCTGAAATCGAAAGCTTCCCGAACATAGAATATTTTTCCAAAATAAGAAATAATTTTTCCCACTCTAATAATTAAAAAGTGTGTATGAATACAAGATTTATTATAAATAAGAAATATTTATTTGCATTTAAGATCTAGTAGTAGAATTTCCTTAGCATCTCTACATTCCACGGCTTCTCGAGTCAGGTTCCATCCAGCTACTCCAAATAATAGGCACTTGACCTGACAACATATGTCACTTTGCATGGCCCTTTCCACTTCGCCCTAAGGAGCCTTCCTCTGGTTTCTTTGTGTTCAAGGTGACCTACTTTAAAACCATGTCCCTAAGATAAAATACTCGTATTTGTAATTTTTTATTCTAGAAACAGGCCATCCTTTATTGATAGGCAGCTACTCTAAGTGCAAACCTCTCTCATTTTTCTTCCACTAGATGCAGATGATGTCTGATGAAATCTTCGTTATATTCTTCATCAAAATACCAGACATGATGAGTGATCATCATGATCTCTACCAATATTACTGCCTCATACCTATAAGCCAAGGAAAATAGGGTTTCACCAGTTGAGTCATTACATGTGGTCCGATAAGCCCACATGAATTTTGACAACTCCTCAACCCATATGCTCTTATGTGTCCCGAGTCTGGCCTTCAAATTGTTCTTTATTGTCTTGTTGGTTGCTTCAACCTGTCCATTGGACTTAGGGTAGGCTTGTGAGGCAAACCCCAATTCAATTTGCAGATCTTCACATAACTTTCTAAATCCTGAGCTATCAAACTGCTTCCCATTGTCTATGATAATGGCCTGGGAAATCTCGAACCGACAGATAATATTACTTGTCACGAATTTGGTAATCTTCTTCTCTGTAATGGTGGAAAACGATTTAGCTTCTATCCATTTAGTGAAATAGTCTATAGCCACAAGGACATACTTGTCTTGTCCTCTACCCTTAGGTAGTGGATTGATTAGATCCAATCCCCATTGAGAAAATGGCCTTGTAGTGGACAAAGTTGTCAATAAATCAGGTGGTTTCTTGGGCACATTTGCATTCATCTAACATCCATCACCGACACAAGCCATCTCAATCCCACCCTGATGCATTGTAGGCCATAGTAGCCTTACTGAAGCACCTTATGTGTGATTGATTTTCCTCTACCGTGACTCCCAAAGATTTCTTCGTGGATCTCCCTTAGGAAATAGTTAGCATCATCGGGTCTAAGACACCTCATATATGGCATTTTGTACCCTCTTCTGTATAGAACTCTATCAATGCGACAGAAATGGATGTTGCGATAATTCACCTTTCTCATATCTTTTATCGGGTAGCTTCCCAGACTCCAAAAATTTCTTGATTAAGTCCATCTAGGTCGGTTCATCTTCCGTTTCTACTTCTATCACATCAATATTGCCCACACTCTTTGACCCAAGGATTTCCAAAGGTATATCCTATGGAATCTTGGATTTGATTTATGATGCCAACATAGCTAGTGAATCCTAATGTTGGTTGCTATCCTGATCTATCTGCCCCAAAATGACATTTCTCATCCCTTCAAGTAGTTTTTTCGACTCCCCAATGCAAGCTATCATATTGGGCTCTCTGACCCGGAATCCATCATTTTATTGCTGAACAACCAACTAAGAGTCACTTTTTAACACCACATCTTTCACCCTAACTACATCACATAATCTCAACTCGGCCACGATTACCTTATACTCTGCTTCATTATTGGTAGTCTCAAATATGAACCTCAGCGCATAGCTCTAGTTAGAATGACACAAACCCCAAAATCATAGGAACTAACTTGTTGGAGTTGGTGCTTCGAGTGCCAATCTGAACAATGTATTGCACGATATTTTATTGTTAGATTGTAATATAATTGTATTTTCATTTCAATACTTCATTAATGGTAACTATTATTATGTTATTTTTTACTTGAAACATGCTGGATGAAATATATATATTGTTAGATATATATATTTGTATGTTGATTATAACATCGACATTAGAATAGTCATGTAGTGATACTAGACACTAGGTGGGGTCTGTCATTGGGATAATATCACTATTATAAACTATTCATAAAAGATATATTCCTGGTCGTTAGTTTAGGAACACGATTGAATTCCTATAACTTAAAAGACTAGCACTTGTTGTATATTGGAATTAGAGTTTCAATGGTTAGACCCAATGAACCATGAGCAATGTCAGTTCATATAGACATGTGGGTAATCATTGGAGCAAATACTAAATGACTTATAGAAGATTCATAATTGTTGGTAGTATATGACACCATCAATAGGAATCTCTTCGAGTATAGTAGCATATTTGATCCTCTGATTATATGATAACATTGATTTTATGTGTAATCCTCCACACTTAGATGACATACATATCAGAGACCTTTCGCGGTCTAACTGTTGAATGTTCATTGGGTGTGGACTGATGCATTCGTTGATTAATTATGGATAAAAATAGGATCTGTCGGCATAATATGTACCATTAAGGGATTAAGGTATCAATTGTTTTGAGTCGCGATTCTGAAGAATTTAGCCAAAGCCGATCACCTATGGTTGATCGTGTATACATTGAAAATGATGTTCTGATTAGTTATAAAGAATTGGGGACATATCGATATATGAGATGTGCGCTTTTGGAAACTTGACGGGTTAATCTATGTTTCCTACGCATGATTTGAATATCCTACTATAGAGGGATTATTTTAACATATACGATGATCTCAGCTTGAATAGTTTGGAAAGGTCGTTCGTGTTCTTCATAATTTGGAGGCGGTCAATTTACATACGTATGAGTAAGGCACATATGACGAATGTATCCAACTTAGTGAGTCTCGTAATATGATGTGTACTCGTTGAGCACTTGAGTAGCCAAATGTATTTGATAATAAAAAATATTTGATAATATAATTATCAATTAAATAATTAAATATTATTGGATAATGCTAATTATATATTGGACCAATTGAGATTAATTAGATTAATCATATTTATTAGGATGGTTCGTCTTGTCAATAAAGAGATGAATGAGTTCTTATTACTTATGCCGAGTACCGTTATTATTGAAATGGTATAAGTTGTTGGAACTTAGGTCGCTCCGGTAAAATATTAGATGTAGCGTGATATGTTGACGTAGTCACCCAATACCGTCATTATTGTGATGATGTACTTACGAAGCTCATTAGTACACATTGACAAGTATACATTTGGACACATCTTAATCTAATACCATCATTATTATGAGAATAACAAATAGTTCAGGACCAAACTTAGGAGTCATATGAATGTGATTGACCTTGAAGATCTACATAATGAGTTTATGAAAGTCAAGACCATCATTATTGTGAGGCTGGAGTAAATGTCATGGGGTCCACTTCCCGCTATGAAATTTTATTTGTCGAATTTCTATTTTTTTATTAAGGGAGATTACATAATTAAGTAAGGTAGTAGGATGACACTAATAGATTTAAAATCATAATCGTATTAGTGTTTTTATATTGAAATGGAGATGTTCTGTCAGTGTTTAATTGTTGTCTTATAGATGGTTGTCGCAAATCCATTAGCGCGACTTTTGAATTCTAATAAATTGAAAGGAGCAGATAAATATATTGAATGGGAAATGAAAATCTGCCTAGTCCTGGAGTCAGAAAAGATGAGCTAGGTGATGATCAATCCATTGCTTGTTGAAATCGATCTTGATTCTACTCTCGAAGAGCGAGAGACTTTTGAAAAATAGAAGGATGATAACCTAAGGGTGAAATCCTATATTTTAGGATCAGTGGTTCCAGATTTATTAAGACAATACATAGAGGTACTTGGTACTTGGAGCATTATGAGAATACTTAAGGGGTTGTTCAAAGAAATTTAAGAAATTGAAATATATCATAGGTCTAAAGAATATTTTCGTGCTACGCTCAAGGATGGATGAATGGTCAACATTCATATTTTGAATATGATAGACCATATCTGATATTTGAAACGACAGGGTATTATGATCGATGAACGGCTAGGCTGAAATCTGATTATATCTTTTTTGGCCGGTACTTACGCTGGTTTTGTGTTAAATTTTCATATGCATTCGATGCAAGCCAGTTATGAAGAACTTCATAACATGTTATGCACGTCGAAGCATGATTTGAAGAAAGGAAATCCCATATTGTACCTCCATGGTGGAGCAAGCTCTTCAAATACTTCTAGAAAGTCGAAGAAAATCAAAATGGGAAAGAAGAAGATATCAAAGAGAAACTCTAAGAAGCACAAAGCTTCAAGATCGTATGTAGCTCGTGATACATGTGTATACTACAAGAAGTCTGGAAACTAGAAGAAAGATTATCCAGAGCTGAAAGGAAAAACAGAACCCCCATGTGCGCTTTGTATTTTTCCAATTATTGACATCTCATTAGCTTTAGATGTAAATAGTAGATGAGTGTTAGACACTGACAGTCCCACTCATATTTGCAACTCTATGTAGGTCATGAGGGTTAAAAGAAGGTTGAACAAAAGTGGGATCTGTTGGATATTCTAAGGGTCCCAAGGATCATAAATCAAGCATGAACATGTGTGAATACATTCGAGAGAGTTGCAAAATACTCACATCGATCGGTTGAGCGGTGATTTGATGAACAAAAACTTCAAGTTTTTACTCCTCACAGTCACGGCAAACTACAGTCCAAGCTCACTGGTTTGGCGTCAATGGTGGTCTTTCGTCAAGCTCCAAGCTTCGTCGAATGGTTCCCGGCTCATGGGTTGACTTCCCTATCACCTTCGCATGATCCCGGAGTGTGCTAGCACTCTTGATTTTGCCTCAAAATCACACTTGCCCCCTTCACTGCTCGGTTTTTGCCCAGCAGAAAAACAGTGAAGAAAGCCTTTGTTTGGGCGAGAGAGAAAAGAGGGAAAAGAGAGGAGAGATTATAAAATGTGTAATTGTGTTTTGGTTTATTTGTTTTCCAAAAACATATACCAAATATTGGCTTTAGAAAAGTCAAACCAATTAAAGCCATTAATGCCAACCACACACATCAGTCAATCACATAATCACAAGTTGTCAAGTCACATCACTCAAAGTGACAAGTGATTTGACGCTTGATGCGACTAGCGATTTGACACTTGATTTGACGTTCCGCACTCGAATTCGAAATGCGAATACGCTCACAAATAATCTTGGGCTCGGGTTTGCTAATTCCAAATTAACGAATTTTCGTTGCGACGTAATTAAATGATTACGCCTAGTGAAGTCACTATTCACGTCGCTAATGAATTAATTCTAAATTAATTCGTTCACCCGAATTAAAATCTAATTTTAATTCCGCGTCGAAATCCAATTTCGTTTAATATATCAAATATATTAATTAGTCGATTAATTCCAAATTAATCGTTCTCTCTCTTTAAATGATATTTTATCCTAGATAAAATATCTCCACAATTAATCCCAGATTAATTTTCTCTCTCATCTTATTAATCCCAGATTAATTAAAGTGCGAGTCATACGTCATCGGTGAATCTTTGGGAAGTGACCCATGAGATCCCCGGATATGTTGGCAGTAATTTCGATCGTCGGACTATCCGAACACATAAGTACCTCGTACTACGTTTATACCGATTTACAAGACAAGGTTGGCCTCTAACAAAGCGCCATGCCTACCCAATTCTCCGGAAATATCCTTACAGGAATAAAGGATCTATATCAGGCGTAGTATACAAAGTATTGCATATTTCTGTCTAGTATCGGATGATCACATGCGAGACCTGGGGCTGGTACAGTGTCTGCCCCGTACGAAGCATATATCAGATTACGAGCAACTAGTCTCTTTAATATCGGATAATCATGACCAAGTCATATTATCCCGACAGTTACAACCTTTATTAGAGAACCAGTTCTGTATCCCTGCGCGATCATCAACTCCATATGACTGGAGTGACACTTCCGTCTTGAGATCACAACCAACACACTACGATTCTCAATATACCTAGCATTGGCGTCCACAGAACCTGTTAAAGCCCTGGACGACCACAACCAAAGTATATTGATTGTCGCAAGTATTAGTGGTGCAAGTCTCAGGTTAAGACCAAATACACCTACCCTGATTTCGGACTTCCATAGACACATAGTCATACTACCAATAGAATTCTGAGGGGGTCTTATCCAGAGCGAATTGTTTCCCGTACCATCGATAAAACACAACCTCCTATTACACTTGCATGAGTATCTTATACCCAAATATATGAGAACTATGTCGTTGTGCCCTCACAACGCGCATAAGTGTAATACTAGTCTTTTATGCATACATCGATGTCCAATCTCGATAATGCTCTGACTAGGGATATTTAATGATTTATCCTTCGTGGACTGATACTGTCTCATATCATTCTCAATCTAGGAACAAATCATAGGGACCTCCTATCATTTATATATCTAAATGATCTAATCACAAATGATAAGAGTGCAATCTCCTTTGTCACATAGTTAATTTGTACAACAACACCGTGATCTGTACAAATAGTGACGCTATGGGTCATAATTGTCCAACAATCTCCCACTTGGCCTATAGCTAGTCACTCGAGTGTCTTACACCCGAACTATGTACGGTTGGCTCAAACTGCTGAGAAAAGACTTTCGTCAGCGGATTTGAATGATTATCGCCTGATGCGATTTACTCGATCATCACATCGCCACGATGTATGATCTGAACGAATCAGATGAATATCGAAGTATGTATCTGGTTCATTGATGAGACCGTTAATTCTTTAGCCTGTACTACAGCCTAGCTCAGCTGCTAACAGAATTATATCTAATCTAATTAGATTTATTATCGACCCAAATGGCTTCTATTGCCGCTTCAGCTGCAGCAATAACCCGCATTTGTTGTTTATTCGGTAACAGTATCTTGCTTGGAAGATTTCCAGCTCACTGTACCGTTATTCAAACTTTGTAGTACTGTTTGTGACTTATAGTTGTTTTATTGGTTTAGGAAACTTCCAGTAGTGATCCCAGTCACTTCAAGTTCTCCATCTCCATAGATTAATACAGCATCCTTAGATCTCTAAGATACTAACGGATGTTCTTAACTTCAATCCAGTGACTATCACTCGGATTGGCCTGTTTGTGAATCCATATGCTCAAAGCGTATGAGACACCAGATCGCGTACATTTTTCAATATACGATTTCTCGGAGAGTTTCAACATCTTTAAATCTTTCCCAGAAGATCTTTATTCCTTAAATAAATGTTGTTTCTCCCAAGAATTCCACGGAGAATTTTCTCGAAAGCCAAGCTTTCGCCGATTGTTATATAGGAATATCATTTCCAAAAAAACATATTATCATTATTTTATAGGACAGCCACTGTCAGTGCGCTCCCACTAACCCTCTTATATACACAAGAATCAATTTCGTTTTCATCAGCGGATTTGCATGATTATCATGCGATTTATTCGATCATCACATCGCCACGATGTATGATCCGAACGAATCAGATGAATATTCGAAGTATTTATCTGGATAGTTGATGAGACCATTAATTCTTTAGCCTATACTGAAGCCTAGCTCAGCTGCTAACAGAACTACATCTAATCTAATTAGATTTATTATCGACCCAAATGGCTTCTATTGCTGCCTCAGCTGCGGTAATAACCCGTTTTTGTTGTTTATTCGGCAACAATATCTTGCTTGGAAGATTTCCAGCTCACTGTTCCGTTTTTCAAACTTTATAGTACCGTTGTTATGACTTATAGTCGTCTATGTCGGTTAGGAAACTTGCAACAGTGATCCAAGTCACTTCACGTTCTCCTTCTCCATAGTATAAGACAACATTCTTAGATCTTTTAAGATACTAACGGATGTTCTTAACATCAATCCAATGACTATCACTTGGATTGGCCCGATTGTGACTCTATATGCTCAAAACATATGAAACACCAGGTCGCGTACATTTGTTTCAATGTACGAGTTCTCGAAGAGTATTAACAACTTTCAGATCTATCCCAGTAGATATTTATTCCTAGAATAAAGGTTGTTTCTCCCAAGAATTCTACGGAGAATTTTTCATGAAAGCCAAGCTTTCACCGATTGTATTATGGGAATATCATTTCCAAGAAATGATATGTCATCATTTATTTAGGACATTCACTGACAGTGCGCTCCCACTAACCTCCTTATATACACAAGAATAATTTTCGTTTTGAATTAAATAATATACCATTATGATTACATCAAAACGATAATTCCAAGAACTCTATGCTTGCTTCAATCCATCCATGGATCGAATTAACTTGCAAACATTGTTTGCTTGTTTTGGTACGACAAAACCGTCAGGATGTTGTAAACATCCTCCAAAAGGTTTCCTTTTAAGGAAATCGATTTTGACGTTCAGCTGCCATATTTCATAAATGAAACGTGCAGCATTAGCAAGCATTATCCAAATGGATTTAACGTGGCAACAGGTAAAAGGTTTCGTCGTAATCGACACAATGTTGATAACGATACCTTTTCGCTACAAGCCTACCTTAGTACGTTGGCATGTTGCCTTCCATGTATGTCTTCCTTGAAGACTTATATAATACCATTAGGCACAATGCCTTTCGGTACAACAACTAGTATCCAAACATAGTTGGTATACATGGAATCCATTTCGGATATCATGGCACTTGGCCATAATAGGGAGTCGATACCTTGTATCACTTCCTCATACGTAGTCAGTTCGTGTTCCACAATAAGATTGACATCTTTATGAGGTGAGATCAGAAAACCATACCCCAGGTTGTTTTCTGACTCTCTTCGACTTACGTGATTCTTGTGTATTCGAAGATTATTAGTATAGTTACATCCTTGATGAACTATTTGTGTTCTATTAAGTAATCGGTGCCTGGAATAGTATTCTTCGATTTTCATCGAGGTTTACTTTCCTCCCACTTACCACTACATATAGGTATTCCTCTTAGGAAAACCGCATGGTGAGCAACAATTAAATTGTTCTCTTGTGAGATGTATAAGTACTATACTTTGGTTTCACTAGGATAACCCACAATTAGGCACTTATCCGATTTGGGTTTTAGTTTGGTATCATCCAAACATATGCCCAGCATTCCCAAATCTTTAGGAATAAGAAACCCGGTTTCTTTCCTATTCATATCTAATATGAAGTCTGTCTAACAGATTTTTATGGAACCTTATTCAAAATAAGTTCTTCACTATTTATGCGTGTCCGTTGAAGGAAATGGTAGCTCAGAGCGACTCATGATTAACCTTATCATGTCCAACAAAATTTGGTTTCTCCGTTTGGACACACCGTCAAATTGACGTGTTCCGGGAGGATTCCTCATTGAAAGAATACTATACTCTTTCAAGTATATGAGAAACTTATTGCTTAATTATTTTCATCATGGTCTTACCGTGATGGTTTTATACTTTAGCCGATCTGTTTATTTACTTCGTGTCGAAACTTTAAAAGTTTCCGATTTATGTTTCGAAAGAAACACATAACCATAACGTGATGCCACATCCGTAAAGGTCACGAAACATTCATATCCACCTCTAGCCTAGCTAGATATGGGCCCACTTACATCACTATGAACGAGGGCTAACAGATCGGTGGCATTTGTACTTTTACCAAGTAAAGGTCTTATAGGCACTTTGCCCAATAAACTAGATTCGTAGATATTATTTGAATAGAATCAAA
The DNA here is from genome assembly GCA_019454045.1 of Zanthoxylum bungeanum. NCBI lineage: Eukaryota > Viridiplantae > Streptophyta > Magnoliopsida > Sapindales > Rutaceae > Zanthoxylum > Zanthoxylum bungeanum. The sequence continues at coordinate 173,572 of SKCR01021140.1, forward strand.
TATGTCCTAGTACCCACTCTTCAAAAGTGTGGATATACGAGTCTTGTTTAATTGTGTCACAAACAAAAATGCCACATATAAGTTCAAATGATTAATTCAGTTTGAGCTATTTGTTTGTCATGTTATATGTTTGAGATTTATTTATATTCAAAATATAAATACTGTTATTCACATCTAATGTGTTTATCTCAATATCATCTTTATAAAATAAAACACTTTAGTGTTCTAGAATTTAAAGGTATACCCGCAACGGGTTAAACCCTGATATAGAGATAATGTATCTAGTCAAACTAGTTACATTGTAACAGTTTCCTAATTTAAGTACACACTCGAAGAGTAGTTCCTAAACTTAGGTATCTATGGTTAAAACAGTGACTTTCGTCCCGTTTTCGATTCACAGATTAATCTCATCTGAAGTCAGTATCCTGCTCTAAGCAGATTCTGCACAACAGTACATATTTATGTACCACATTCAGTATCTAAAATCCAATTTTAATACTAGTAGTGAACATGTTGATGACAAACATGTTTGAAGCCGGAGCCTTACACCGTCTTCAATTCCTTCATGTTTGCATTGTCCATACGACAGTCACGCTTCTGTGTCCCCGTTTGCCACAATTTAGGCAGACATTTTGGGATATGTCATATGTCTTCCCAGAAGATTATAATGACTTTGCCTTTGCCCTTTTCCACACTCCAGAAGCCTTTGACCAAGCCTTGGCCTTCTGGAATGTCGAAGTAAGATGCGCCTTGCGCTTCTTGCCTTATTGCAAACTTTGGTTTTGTCTCATTGAGAATAGCCATTAACTCTCCAAGAGTTTACTATTGCAATTTAGAACTTCTAAGATCTAAGAATAGATCTATGAAGATCCTTCAATTTCATTATCATACTATAAGGATCTAATCATTAGTTCTGATTAAGAAATTAAGGAGTCTATTTGGCAAACATAACGGATTAAGCACTAAAGTTATTATCACATGAATATTCCAAATACCATGTTCTATTATTTGCTTAACTCCGGGCTTAGGCCTAAGATGTTATTTTATCAAATAAAGTAACTTCTCAGTTTTCAGGACTATCCGGAAGCATTATTCCTAATTTGAAAATTAAAGTCGTTTAAATACATTTTCACCCAGGATTATGTTTTAAACACTAATCTTTCAATTATCTTGATTCTAATAGTCTAATTATTTAATCAACGATTTCAGGTATTATTTATTATAATGATTACTATAGTCCAACTATATAATCAACTATAATTTAATTGGTTAATTCAATTATATTGATTTCTATAATCAAATTATAAAATCAACTATTAATTGAAATAGTTTGAATACAGTCTAACTGTTTATTAAAACAACAATTAAATATTAGTCCAACTAATAATTAATTTATTTGACGAATAATTTGAATGAACGCGTATGGCAAGTAACTAAACGAATATTGCAAATTTAATACTTGCCTCCCACTATTTTTCGGTGAGCCTCTAACCTTCTGTAGAGTACTCGGGAAACCTTGTTTCCTAGTAGGCTAGGATCCCGTTAAATAACACACAATCTTGACTTTGGCCAACAAATTGTATGATAATTAACTAAGTAGATCTCTAAGATCAATTGGATCTCATCCAATTCCTAGATCCAGTATGTGGACGTCCAAGTCCGAAACATATATATTATATATGCCAATATATCCAATATATTGCCTACCATTTTTCCTCTGAATCAATTAAGCCTTGGCTTTGGCACAACAAACTTAGTGATCCCAGTTAAGCGGAACCCATTGACCTTGGAAAGCTTCGTAATCAATGTCGATGGACAAGAAGTGATCTTGACTTTGGCCATCAAATAACAACTTGGACAAGACACCAATATGGAACAAAGCCTTCATAATTCAAACACATCCTCGACGGACAAAGGTCTTGAGTAAGAATCACTCAATGGAAGGAAAAATGCTTAATATGATGTTGAGGGTTTTTCGCGTGTAATTGGAAACCAATTAATTATCTTTGTTAAGGTCTCATCATCATACACCCTTAAACATGCATTCTAAACACATAATAAGACGCGTAAGTAAATAAATATAATAATGATATGCGGATGGATACTTAACACATTGTTCCTAGAACAAATCTCTCCATTTCCTCTCTCCCGCTAGCACAAGTATTACTTCTACCCGATTATATAACACTTCTAAAGAAACCTCATTTACATTGAGGGGAATAGGTGAGAAGAGAAATACAAAGCATAAGGAGGTAATAGGCTGGACACGCAGGTCCAATTAATAAATTCTAAATTTATTACAACAATTTCCAAAATTGCCCCACCCATCTAATATCCATCCGATATACATTATTCATACATCGCAACCATGTATTCACACAAGCATGTTATCAATCAATCTAATTTAATTAATTAATCTGAATATTAATGACAATCCAATGTTCAAACAACGATTTAATTTTGCGCGAGTGCGACTCATTTTACGAATAAGTACTCAAAGTACGAATTCTTGAATTAAATTAAACTACAACATTAAATCCAATTTAATTTGTATTTAATACTAATTCATTATTTAATTCCAAATTAAATATTACACTTTATTAACGAACCTTTACGACTTAGATTCCAAATCTAATCGTTACGGGTCTCAAAGCCTGATTAACATCCAATGTCAATTTAATTTAAAGTCCAATGGGCTTTTAATTAATTTCTAAGGCATGGACTTTTGGTCAATATGGGTCAAACCCAAATACCAAAGCCCATTTAAGGAAATACCCTTATTTGCCAAGAAACCAATTTAGGCCTATTAGGCCCAATTAAATATTAAAGGTCCATTAGTCATAATTGGACTTTATGGATATGGTTTTGGGCCCAATTGGATCCAACCAATTTGCCTAAACCAATCTTGGTACAACCAAGCCCAATTAGCCCAATTACAACTTTACAAGCCCAATTTCCAAAATAGGCCCAATTAATTAAATTACCAAATTCCAAATTTTATAACTCAATTAACCAAAGTGTATTGTCATAATTAATTACCCAAATTAACATTTCCAAAACACAAATTTGTAGAATTAATTATGCTTATCATGATCAAAACATGTCCAACACATTTTAATCAAAAATCAAACCCATTTCATGCTTCATTACTCACGACATTTTGGGGTTATTTATGTCCGATTCGGTTTCAATCCAATTAAATCCACAATCAACATTAAATCAACATTTCCCAATTGATTTCAACTCATCCAATGATTAAAATCAAAAAATACCATGACATTAGGGTATCTCTAAGATTCGGCCAAGCCTCATAAATTGGGGAAAAATTGATCTAATCAAATTTTATGAAATTGATCATGCACAACTTCAATTAAACATCATTCAAGCATACTCAATCAAACAATTTCATCAAATCATGCTCAAATTGATTTTAGGTATAAATATAGGTTCTCTAGATATCCTGAAAATTCTTTGGGATATCAATTCTACGATTATGTGCAACGAAATGTATTTGTACAATTAAGCCCAATTACAACTTTAAAAGCCCAATTTCCAAAATAGGCCCAATTAATTAATTTACCAAATTCCAAATTTCATAACTTAATTAACCTAAAGTGTATGCCATAATTAATTACCCAAATTAACATTTCCAAAACACAAATTTGTACAATTAATTATGCTCATTATCATCAACTAATGTCCAACACAATTGAATCAAAAAATCACATCATTTTCATGCTTCATTGTCTCGGCGTTTTGGGGTTTAATTGTTCAATTCAAAATTCAATCCAATTAAATCTCAAATCAACAATTCACAATTGTTTCAAGTCATCCAATGAACAAAGAAACAAAAAATACCATGACTTTAGGGCATTATCAAGATTCGGCCAAGCCATCCAATTTGGGGAAAATTTGTCCAATTCAAAATTCATCAAATTGACAATGCATAACACCATGTTATCATAATTTAAGCATACTCAAACAATCAATTTCACTCAAACTTGCTCAAATCAATTTTGCCCAATTTTAACCATAATCAAGTTTCATGCTCAAAATGGATCAAGATACCATTGTTGGGTTTCTATTAGGTCCCAAGGATCATTTCAAGCAAGAAACATATATGTGAATACTCGTAAAAGCATGGCGGAATCATACTTACAACGATCAGCTTTTGCGACGCGAAGCTCTTGCTCCATGAAGCTCTCGGCTTTGCTCCCCATTTTGCTCCTTTGTGATTTCGGTCACCACCATGGAAGGATCTCCAAGCTCCAAGCTTTGTGTGATGATTCCATGCTCATAAGTTAGTTCCCTATCACCTTAGGATGACTCTTCATGTGCTAGCATAGGAAAAATTGCCATAAATTTTCCTTTCTTTCTTTGTGATTTTCGGCCTAGCCAAGAGAGGAAGAAAAATTGGCCCTTGGCCGATTATGAGGAAGAAGGAGAGAGTAGTGCGTGTTGGATAAGAGTTGTGTATCTAATATACTTAATTAATTTCTAAAATCAATTAAAAAACATATACCAAAATTTTGTGAAAAGCTTTTCAAAAAAAGTCAACAAAATTTGGCTCCAAAATGGCATTAAATGCTATCAACCACTCACATCATTATTCACATCAATCAATGATGACAAGCATCACTTCACTCAAAGTGATGTGACTTCCATCACTTGATTGACTAGTGATTTGACGTTAGATGTGACTTGTGGGCCGCACTTGAATTTGAAATGCGAGTGCGCCCGCAAACACTCCCAGGCTCGGGTTCGCTAATTCCAAATTAACGAATTTTCCGTTACAACGTAATTAAATAATTATGCCTAGCAAAATTACTATTCACGTCGCTTACGAATTAATTCTAAATTAACTCGTTCGCCCGAATTAAAATCTAATTTTAATTCCGCGTCGAAATCCAATTTCGTATAATATATCGAATATATTATTTTATCGATTAATTCCAAATTAATCGATCTCTCTCTTTAATTAATATTTTATCCCAGATAAAATATCTCCGTAATTAATCCCAGATTAATTTTCTCTCTCATCTAATTAATCCCAGATTAATAAAGTGCGAGTCATACGTCATCGGTGAATCTTCGGGAAGTGACCCATGAGATCCCCAGATATGTTGGCAGTAAATCCGGTCGTCGGACTATCCAAACACGTATGTACCTAGTACTACGTTTTTACCGATTTACAAGACATGATTGGCTTCTAGCAAAGCACCGTGCCTACCCAATTCTCCAGAAATATTTTTACTAGAATATGTGATCTATATCAGGCGTAGTATACGTAGTATTGCGTATAGCGATCCAGTATCAGATGTCACGTGCTAGGCCTGGGGCTGGAAATGTGTCTGCCCGTACGAAGCACATATCGGATCTCTGGTAATTAGTCTCTATAATCGGATAAACATAACCTAGTCATAATATCCCGATAGCTGCAGCATATAAGAGAACGAGTTCTGTATCCTACGTGATCATCATTTTCCACTATGACTGGAGTGATACTTCCATCTCGACATCACACCCAATACACTACGATTCTCAATATACCCAGAAGAGGCGTACGCATAACCTGTTAAAGCCCTGAACGACCAAAACCAAAGTACATCGATTGTCGCAAGTATTAGCGGTGCAAGTCTCATGTTAAGACCAAATACACCTACCCTGATTCGGACTTCTATAGACACATAGTCATACTACCAATGGAATTTCGAGGGGTCTATCCAGAGCGAAGCTGTTTTCCGTACCATCAGTAAAACACAACCTCCTACTACACTTGCATGAGTATAATATACCCAAATATATGAGAAATATGTCGTTATGCTCCCACAACGCGCACTAGTGTAATACTAGTCTATTCCTGCATTATCGATGTCCAATCTCGATAATACTACGACTATGGATATTTAATGATTAAACCTTTATGGATTGATACTGTTTCATATCATCTCAATTCAGAACTAATCATATGGACCTTCTATCATTTATATATCTTGGTAATCTAATTACAAATGATAGAAGAGCAATTTCCTTTGTCACATAGTTAATTTATACAACAACATCATGATCTGTACAAATAGTAATGCTATGGGCCATAACTGTCCAATATCTACATGTGATTACTGGACTACTAGACCTAATGGCAATATTTTATCATATTTGAGTTGATGTTTTTAAAGAACAAATTGTTATGAGCTAAGATATTTAATAAACGCTATATTATAGTTGATTTA